>CM021101.1:149962446-149978888 GCA_007115665.2 Sequoiadendron giganteum | reverse complement strand
GGATTAGGGTTTAAGGGTTGAGGGTTGAGGGTTGAGGGATTAAGAGGGTATAGGGGTTGAGAAATTGGGGTTTAAGTATAGAGAGTAGAGGGGTTGAGTGATTAAGAGGTTATAGGGGTTGAGGCATTAGGGTTTAAGGGTTAAGGGTTGAGGGTTGAGGGATTAAGAGGAGAATAAGGGTTGAGGGATTAGGGTTTAAGGGTTGAGGGATTAAGAGTGTAGAGGGGTTGAGGGATTAGGGTTTAAGGGTTGAGGGATTAAGAGGGTGTAGAGGTTGGGGGATTAGGGTTTAAGGGATGAGGGTTAAGGGTTGAGGGTTTAACGTTTATAGGATTTACAATTTAAGGGTAGAGGCTTTAAGGGTTTATGGTTTAACCTGGTTAAGGGTAGAGGGTTGAGGGTTGAGGGTTGAGGGTTGAGGGTTGAGGGTTTAGGTTTTAGGGTTTAGGGATTAAGGGTTAAGGGTAGAGGGTTTAGGGTTTACTGGTTACAATTTATGATTTAAGGGTAGATGGTGTAGGGTTGAGAGAGAGAGGGGGGGTTGAGGGTAGAGGGTAGAGGGTAGAGGGTTAAGGGTTTATGGGTTTACGGTTTACAATTTAAGGGTTTAAGGGTTAATGGAATAGGGTTTACAGTTTAAGGGTCCCACTCCCTCTCTCTCCCACTACCTCTCTTAGGTCTTCCCCCTCACCATAAGTCAATAAATTATTTCCCTCTCAAGTCTCTCTCTCTCGGGTCTCACTCTCCCCCATGCTACCTAGACTAATCTGTGTCACTCCAATGCCCTCTCTCATAGTCCCTCTCTGTTAGGCCTCACTTACCTCCCACCCTACCTAAACAAATATATTTCACTCCAACCCCCTCTCTCACACTCCCTCTCTCTCGCTCTCTCTCTCCCCTTTTGGTCTTTTTGTATCTCTCAGGTCTCATCCCTCCCAACCCCTCTCCCATTGTCAGGTAATTTCCCCCACTGTAACTAGATAAATCTCTGTCTCTCTTAAGTCTCTATCGCTCTCAAGTCTTATTCACTACCACACTACCTAGACTAATCTCTCTCACTCCTATCACCTCTCTCTCTATCTTGAGTGTCACTCCCTTTGTCTCTATGGAGTCTCTCCCTTTCAAAACAACACATTTGGTGCTCACCAAATTTGGAGAGCGTAAAACTTGGCATGCACCAAATTTGGCACTCTCTAAATTTAGCGAGCGCCAAATGTTTTTTACCTTGAAACGGTAAAATACGGGTTGACCCCATGATTCAGGACCACATGCTTCTATATTTTTCTGGTTCAACACTTTATCTAATTTAGAAACACCTTTTATTATGCAGTTGACTTCATGTTGTACCAATCTATGCTTGATCCATCACCTTTTTACCACCAATCTGTATGGTAGACAATGTAGAAGATTTTTTTTGAAGTTTATACATCATTTTACACTATCTGAGGTAATATATTCATTTTGGTAATATTGAAATGTTTATATTTAGTATATTTATTTGTTTTTGACAATATAAACTAAATTTCTTTAATGATTTTATTAATCATAGCAATTGGACATAGAATTCAACATTCAATTATATGGGATTTGCGTAAAAAAAAATAATTTTTATGAGTTTGAAGAACAAAAAAATGAAAAACATGACATTTACTTAACACAAATTTCTTATGAATTCTATTTGCATTGCTTATAGTAGTCCATTTCAAGCATGGCTAGTGGAATTCACTCCATTTCATTTTATTTTCAACTAATTTGGAAAACCTAATAGCTTTCATCAATGTTAATACAAGTGTCCATTACTTTTTTGGTTCCAAAAAAAATTCACCTTCATCACATGTGCTTAGATAAATTCAAGTGAGTTGACATAGTTGTTAATACGAGTTTCGATTCATTCATACCATTTACCTTTCTAATAAATAAAAAAATGGGAGACTTTGTGCAATTGAGAATGCTTATTGTCTTTCTAAGCTACCTCATTGCCAAAGAAATAGTGAATAATTATAAGATATAGCATCACAAACCCTTCTTTGAATTCATATTCTTCTGACTTCATTGACAATCAAAAATTTGGTTTTGAGAACAATAAACACAAGATTCTCTAGTTTTCATTTAGGTGGCAACAAATTATACCCTAGGTTTGTGATGCAGAGTAGGGAGACAAAACCTTCAACAATCATAATTAGATCAGTTTTAAACAATCTTCAATCTCAAAAACCTCAATTCAATGCTCAACTGACCAATTCACATTCACTTCCTTGTAGCATTCACAACAGAGAAAATTGTTCATATATTATCATATCTTAGTCACTGGAACCCTCTCTAATGCATCTAAACAGTAAACCCTTGATTTAGGGCTTTCTATTCTTGAAACAAGGAGGGTTTATTCAAAATCAATGTTCCAGGCCTCTGGTGCAGGAGCACCTTATAAGCTCAATTTTGTCAAAAAGGTCATCTTTAGTGAGCATGGTCAAATGCTAGGATTTTAGTTAATGTTGAGTATTTTGTGCTCAGTAAGGTCAATTTGACCATTTTATAATGTATTTGGAGCTAAGGGAGTTCAGTTGTGTCATAGCTTGCAATTTGGCAAAATGTGGTCAGAAACGTTGCTAAAAGATGCAAAAGTTGTAGAGTTACGTGCATGCAAGGTTAGGTACATAGAATGTCAGTTCTAGGAATTTGTTTATGTTGTTACAAGTCCATCAATGTGAGGAGAACCTCGAGGAAGAGGTGAGAGTATGGAAAAAATGAAGAAGATCAAGAGGTATTCCCTATTTTTAGTGTAAAATTTTGAGTTTTGACTACTAAATCTATGTTTTAGACCACTATATAGCCCCATACAAGTGGTTCATGGTATAAAATCTATGGGAAACATTAAAGGCATGTATTTCCTTTCATTTTTAGTTTGTTTGATTTAATTTCATGGAGGTTTGTGAGTTTTATGATCATTTTGGTGCTAATGGGTATGAAACCCTGTTTTGAGGTTTTGAACACTAAGAATGCACACATGTATGAACTTTTCCTTGGGTGGATACCTCTAGAACTTATTGAAATGAAGGCCAATAGGTTTTTTTCTATGTTCAATAAGGATTCAAGAGTTGACGAGTTGATGGAAGGGTTTTGTGAGTTGTTGTCCTAGTTGTTTTCTTGTGTGTCTTGACCAAAATCGAGGTTTCAAGTAAGGGTTTGAGGAAATAACAATGCTAAAGGTTGGGAGTAAGTTTTTAGAGCATTTTCAAGCTATTTTTAAAGTGTTCCAATTATTGGCTGGGTGTGGTGTGTTGAGGAAGTGCGGGTCTCAATAAACCCATCGGGGAAACCTAGTTTGAAATAGCTTAGAGTGAGGGTTTGAAGGTCGGTGCCCTATTCAAATTTCTAGTCCCTAAAATAGGTGGAATCTGAGGTTTTACAACCTAAAAAAATACTATCCATGGAGATCAAGATCTTTGAAGGTATTTAAAGGAGGTCTCTTTGTAAGAGTGGCCTTATTGGCCTAGTTGCTTGAGTGTAACGGGGCTAGTTTGAGGTATTTTCTCCAAAAGTGTTTATAGTAGTTTTGAGGTATGTTTTAGGCCATGGAAAAGGGTATCTAAAAATGTTACAGTCTTCATAAGTTACTTGGTTCATTAGATATGAGTGATTTTCCTATGAGGAAGGATTACTAGTTTGTAAGTGGTTAAGGAGTGAGTGATACAAAATTGGTGCAGGGGAAAATACACCTTGTATTGAAAGAAAATGGATTCTTGGAAGGTCTAATAGACTAGGTTGAAGTTTCTTGATTAGGTTGAGTTTTAAGTCTTGGTGGTCAAATGTGCAAAAAAATGCATTCTTGCTACAAAATTGTCAATATTTGAATTTGTAGCCTTTTGAAGGAAAATCCTTGAATTTGGATGTAAATGTGCAAGAATGAGGTCTAAAAGGTTATAATAGGGTGAATTAAAGGTGTTTGAGTGATTTATGAGTCCTTAGGTGTCAAACTTAAAAAGTTGCAAAATTCATGTAATGTTGTCATGTGTAAAAGGTCTAAAATGCAACTTAATGAAGATTAGAATGTCTTAATGATTAAAAAACATTTATGGGTGTTGGAGGGAGTTGGAATGAAATAAAAATATGTATAATAACCTTCAATTCCTTGAAGGAGAGGTTGATGGTTGATTTGTAACCCGTTTTTGATCAAGAAGAACGTTATTTTCTAGAAATTTAACTAGTTTCTCTCATTTTTCTTGTTGTTGTATGGCCTGCACAGACTCTAAGATGATAAGAAATTGGTTGGATGTTGTATATTAATGAATTAGCTTTCATTTTCACCTATTTAGAGGTTCTAACTCTTTGTATAGCGAAAGTTATCTTGTTTTTACTATTGCTACCTACTTTCGTAGTGTTCTCGGATTGAAGGGTTTCATGATGTAATTGGACCCATTCCACCTTTTGTGCCTACTGTAACTTTTGGAATGGGTCCTCTAAATTGTAAAATACATTCCTAATCTATTTAGAATGTTCTGGGTTCAATTTTGGGTGTTTGGGATGATGTTCTAGGTCTGTAGCAGGGTATTTTTGTGGTGAAAATGAGGGCTTCAAGTGGTGTTTTGACAAAATATGGGAAGGAATGTCCATGTAATGTATTATTCACCATGTGTATGGTCTGGTAAGTGTCTTTTGTGCTTTGTATGGGTCTGGCAGGTCCGAGAGATAGGATTTTCATTAAAACCCCAAGTATTTTGCTTGGAATTGATGGTTTGGTGTATTAAGGGTCTAGAAGTCTTGGAGTTGGAAAAAAATCAGGAAATTGGAGGTTTTGACACATAAAATATTGTTTTTTTAGGATTTTGAGTGAATTTATAGTGTTTAAAAGGCACTCTCTTTGTAAATTAGGCCAATTGAATAACCTTTTCCAAGGTGGGTCTATTGGAAGTCAATGTTGGTCCAAAGGAGTTGATGCTGGGATTTACCTATGTTTTATAACTTGAAAATGGGTATCTTAATCATCCCTGATTTTGTCAAGTGTTTTGGAAAATCTTGGTGAAAAGGCCCTTGAACTGGGTTACCTATGCTACAAGGGAAAGCTTGGTAGAAGTTGGGATTTTCAATTGAACATCTGATTTTGCTTTGGAATCTGATTGATTCTCATTGATTTGGTGTATTGAATGGTTTCCACCCCTCTCTACATAAAAAATTATGTTTCTTGGTAAGTTAAGTGATCAAGTTGTGTGTAAGCCTATTAAGAGCCTTCTTCTAAATCTTTGAACAAGTTCATTGTGGATCCCTATATGTACTACATCAACCTCTAGCTACTTTTCCAACTCTTCAAACATACTCAAAATCCCTACTCTAATATCTAACCCTATAGACATCTAACTCCATCATGTATGAAAAATGTTGTCTAGCATAGACATGTTTGATAATTCCAAACATCTCGTTGCCTTCTTTCATAAAATGCTTTGGTGTGTTTCATATTTAATGCAATGTAATCAATGATATCAATATTTTTGTAAAATGCATTACTTAATTTTGTTCTATGTGTGTTTGTGAACATGTAGCATTCAAGGTCATGCTGAGGAAATGACCAAAGCCTCTAACATTGAAAGAACATGCAGTTAAAAATGAAAGGAGAAGAGAATCAAAAAATGTAGCCCATGAAGCAAAGGAATTTCAGCCCATATAGCCAAAAATTCTCGTGCAATCTAAGAGAGATGTCAAATTGGAAAAAAAAAGGGCACGAATGAGGAAAGTTCATGGAAGGACAAGAATGGATACTAAAGTTTGGGGCACATCATCAACCATAGGTGAAGTTCAATGCACATCTCCAATTAAAGACACATCGGCAACAAGATGTGGTTTTCCAAGTACATCGAAAATCATATCTCCAATTGAAGACACACCATCAACAACATTGCATTTTGAAAGTACATCAGTAAACACATCTCTATTTGAAGGCACTCGACAAATGAAATCTCAAGTTGGAGGTACAACATCGTTTACATGTCAATCTCAAGGTATGTCATCAATTGCACCTTTGATTGAAGGTACACGATCTATCCCCGATGTTGTTGACCTTCCCAATGTTGACACAAATTTACATTTGAGAACTCCTCCTAGAGTTTTGCATAGAAAACCTACATTTTTTATTGATATTGATTCCAATGTTTTGAAATGGATGCCTAATAAGATTCCAAAATGTACATGTCAAAGATATGCACAGAGGATATGGAGTTTGTTTTTGCGAAGCCAAGTGAGGGTGGTAGATGCCAACTATTTGTTGAAATGATGAGGCAACTCAAATTTAGGCCCACCATGAAGGCTCTTGGGCTAAATGTTTTGAATGACTCAAGCGAAAATTCCATTGTAAATAACTTGATGAGTGCATACGAGAGCGTGGGTTCCACCTCACGCACGAAGGATAGTTGTGCCACACGATGTGTGATGACAACAACACTGTTAAGAAGTCAAACAAGGAACAAGGTGAACCTTACAAAGGAAAGTAGGTCTTTGAAAATAAGTAGATCATCTATAATGAGAGCCAAAGGAAGGTGTGAAAGAGTGGAGGATCCAAATAGCAATGAGTTATGGGCATTCTCGGGTAGAGTGCCACAAAAAGATACAAGAATTGATCAAGGCTTGAGATATTTAATTATGAATTATTGGAAGGATAACACAAGGACCTCTCCTAATCAAAGAGATGTTGTAAGAAGGAGAATTGGTAGTAAAAAAAATGAGCCACATCCAATGCATTATTTGGATACCACTCAAACCCAATTTTTTGCTGATTTTGTACAAAAGTTTCCTGAAATTAAAACATGTCAAAGGTATTTTGAAATGCTAAAGCCTTTTTATGTCAAAATAAATCACACGCGCACTACTTGTTGTTGTAGGGTTCATATTGAGTTTTCTAACCATTATGATATTTATCAATGTATATGTGTAGATATGCATATTGACAATGTTTTGCAGGAATGTAACATAATGCCTCCACCTAAATCGTCAAGGAAATTTTTGTCTTCCATTTTATGTGAAAGAGAGGATGGTCAAAATTTTTGCAAAAAATCATGTTTGGATGGCACATATGATTATTGTGGTGGCATACAACATTTTCCAATTTTCCAGTACATGGCTAGTACACACACAATTGGAGACAAAATTTTGGAATTTGGCAAATATAAGATAGTGGCATATAGTCTAAAAGATGGGAAAGAAGCAATGAAGTGTGAATTGGTCAGTGATAATATTCCAATGTATCATTTTATGGGAATTTTCTATGATCAGGTGGTCTATGAGTATGCAAGGCATACACATAGATCACAATGGTTGGACTCACAGTTCAAGTTATGCAAGGACACATTTCCACTTCATCATATCGTTTCAGTTGTCGACTTCGCTGAGAACTACATACTATAGCCAGAGAATGAGGTGCAATCACAGTACTACAACTCCATGCAGGTTGATATATTTGTGCATATAGAATTCATTCATGCAAATGATAGTATAGAGGAAAATAGGAAAGTATTGAGGGATTATCACTTTTACATCAGTGATGATCGCACATTCTACAGAGTTTGTGCAGGGTTGCTTTCATATGTTCTATGTTGATCTAGCTAGCAGGGGCATATCATTTAGTCAGCATATCATATGGTAAGATAATTGTACATCACAATTCAAGAATTCCAAAATGTTTTAATGGTTGAGCAGGATGCATAGGATCGGTGGTGTCCAGCATATGTGGAACTTCTCAGAGGTCGAGCATGGAAAGGGGGAGCATGATGGAGTAGGTGCATGTATAAAAAGAGCCCTAGCACAAGAAGAGTTAAAGTACACAAATACTGTAAAGTTGACATATGCAAGATCAATTGTCTAGTGGTGCAATGGGTCTAGGTAGTGAAGGTAATTCTTTAGTTCATAGATTTTTTCATTTAGTAGATGATACTAACATTGCAAAATATGAGGAATGTTGTACACTAATAGGATCGAGCAAGCTAGACTCTTTTAGAAGCTCCAATGTAGGTACATGGACTATCCATATGCAAAAGATGGTATGCTTTTGTTATGCACGCACACTTCAAGCATGGAATGATTGCAAGTCAATATAGTGGGTTGATGAATGGTCTGTAAGAAGTCTAACCCCACTTGACACTTATCAGCTCCCGACGACTCTACAAATCATGGAGATGCAATCATCCATTGACTTTGATCATGTATTAGACCTACTAGAACCAGGTAATCTATCTTACTTACAGGTTTGATTATGTTGCTCAGTAAATACATCTAACAAGATGAACATATCAATGCAGGGCACATTTATGCGGTGATTGCAGATGAAAACAATGAAGAGGGTACAAATTATTACCTATGCCATTGTATCAAGGCCAAAAAGAAATTGGAGGCCATAGTTATAGATGAAGAAAACATAGAATATCCCACAAGTTCAGTGGTTGTTACTAGAACATGGCTTCGAAGGTATCTAGTTAAGAATGTTTCACTTTGGTTTATTTGAGGACTTCAACACGCATCAAAAGATTCTTCACTACTCAAACCTTGTCATCACCACCAATGTTCATTTGATCAAATATAAGGATAGACCTGTGAACAAGAACTTGTGGAAAGTGTGTGAGTCTGACCACGAGGCAATACTTGACACAATAAAGAGTAGAGCAGACTCGGATGATTCCCTGGATTGATTTGTAAGTATGCACATTTAATTTGTAAAGTCATGTTATTGATCATTCTTTTGGACCAAAACCTTGCAATCAGGCTACTAAATCGGTAATATTGAAGTTTTTCAAAGTATATAAGAAAATAACATTGGTTGGTGGTGCAAGTGTTTAGTGGTATGAGAAACATCGACTTCTAGTGCATTTTCTGGTTATCAATCTTCTCTTTCTTTTCCATCTCGTAGATTTATCGAATTCTTATATGCTACATGTTTTATGTTAATTATGTAAATGATATATTTGAAATTTATACATAGGATCATCGAGAGATGAGAAAGTAGCGAAGGGGCACATCACCATTGTAGGACCTTCAATCAACCTCCTTATCTAGCATGCATGAAGGTGATAGTAGGTCTTGTCAGGTGTATGACTGACATTACTTAGTTATTGCTCTTTTAATGATTTTTATGTGAGTCCATGTCTAAGATTGATAGGCTTTTGTAGGTTTTTTGTCGACCAGATTCCTATGATACTACACAACCATAGAGAGGCTACTATCCATGTGTTTCGTAGGGAGTAGGGGATGTACATTTTTTGAAGAATTTTGGAATGCAAATAACTGGGCCAACTGAGGTGGAATGGAGAAACAAAACTAGGCAGCAGCTCCTTTTGTTTCTTCTCAAGTACAATATATTTTGAATGATCTGTGCTGCAAATGGCAAGATTATTTCCCTACATGTATTGCTACAAGTATTGACAAATGGGAATATTTTCAAGATGTTCTTCCATCACTATTGTAATATTTTTCATTGACTTAGTGTATTTTTTTATATACAAAAATTATGAGAAATTAATACATGCAAATGTGTATATTCCTTAATATATGCCTCAATTAAATGTTAATATTAAACATTTAAAATTAGTTGTAATGCTTCATGGTTTACATTTAAATTTTGTCTTTAAGAAAAAATATGTGCATTTATGAGTAAGAATGAAATAATGTCTAATATAATTGTAGAAAGGCATATTTTATTGCCTCTACTGATGCAGAGGTGGTGGTAACCCAAGACACAAATTGACACAGCTTCTCTCAAATATACCAATCAAGACATCAAATATCAATTAACTCAACCTTGTAAAATAGTATCGTACTCAACAAGGACCCTATAGAGGTTGTCAACATCCAAGCAATGATAATTAAACCAACTTTGCACAATCCCCAAGGCAGATTCATTGAATTCCTCAAAACTCACCTATTGACATATGTTTCCCTTACAATAGTTGGAATTTGGTTTTTTAGACTTTTGGCCAAAATTTTCCAAAACACTTAGGAAACTAATCATGGATTCAAATACCCTTCTCAGAGATACACAACATACAGGAAAATTAGATACACCTTCTTAGGACTAAGTGCCTCAAAATTGGACTTTCACAGTTGCAAGCCTCAAATTAGGCCATTTTTACTAAGAGACTAGCTTTAGATCTCCACACCAGACCTTCTAACCCAAAAAAATTCTTGAATCAAGTTCCCAAACCAAATATTCTCCAAGTCTCCTGACCCCAAATGCTCAAACAAGCCTTCAATGCAAAAACCCTCCTTGTAGCCTAAATAACTAGGGTTTTAGGGTACCATTATTGAATCTTCACCTTCCCATTCATTCCTACCCAATCTAACTACTCAAACATCTTTCAATAGGTCCACCCATGCTTAAGGAACACTCACTTGACCATTAAAAATACAAATTATTCATTCCATAGGTCTGACCCACCAATTTCCAAGGGAAAACACACACCTCCAGCCGTTCCTTACATTCTTCAAGCCAAGGGATCATCCTTCCATGCCTCCTACTCCTAAAGTAACATTCCCTACACTCAAATACATCATCCCACTGATATACATTTGATGACAGTGTTAGAACTAGAATTTTCATAAAAATTCTAAAGGTTTTTATCCATTAAAATCCAAATTCATGCTAGCCTATCTTCTTCATAAAACTAGCACTTGCACCCTAGTGCAATACTTACACCAATAGGCTGAGCCCACATTATTTACGACTGTGAAAAGTAGTGGACGACATGAAGAAAGTAGTTATCTATCTCACCTATCCCTCTCTACCTCTCCCTCCCTCCCTCCCCCCTTCTCTCTCCCTCTTGCTCTCTCCTTCCCTCTTTATTTCTCTCTATATCACATATACCTCTCTACCTATCCCTCCCTCCATCCCACCTATTTCTCTCTCACTCTCTCCTTCCCTCTCTACTTCTCTCCCTCCCTTGCTTATTCCTCTCTACATCTCTCTCCTTCCCCCTCTAATTCTCTATAACTTCCCTATCCTACTCTACCTCTCCCTCCCTCCCTCCCTCTCTCTCACACTCTCTCTAGCTCTCTCTTTCATTCTCTACTTCTTTCTATCCCACCTCTCTCTCTCTCCCTATCTCTATCTCACTTATCCCTCTCTACCTCCCTTCGTCCCTTTACCCTCCTCTCTCTCTCTTTCTCTATCCTTCCCTCTCTACTTCTTTTCCCTTCTCTCTCTTTCTCTATCTTACCTATCCCTCTCTACCTCTCCCTCCCTCCCTCCCCCCTTCTCTCTCTCCTTCCCTCTCTATTTCTCTCTATATCACATATCCCTCTCTACCTGTCCCTCCCTCCATCCCACCTATTTCTCTCTCACTCTCTCCTTCCCTCTCTACTTCTCCCCCTCTCTCACTTATTCCTCTCTACCTATCTCTTCTTCCCCCTCTAATTCTCTATATCTCCGCTATCCCTCTCTACCTCTCCCTCCCTCCCTCTCTCTCTCTCACTCTCTTTGGCTCTCTCTTTCCTTCTCTACTTCTTTCTATCCCACCTCTCTCTCCCTCCTATCTCTATCCCACTTATCCCTCTCTACCTCCCTTTGTCCCTTTACCCTCCTCTCTCTCTCTTTCTCTATCCTTCCCTCTCTACTTCTTTTCCCTCCTCTCTCTCTCTTTCTCTATCCTTCCTTCTCTACTTCTTTACCCTCCTCTCCAATTCATTCCAAAAACAACACTTCCTATACAACTTTAGTTTTTCATTTTTCTATTTGTTTATTGTTTGGTTTTTATAACACATAACAAATTTTATTTTTATTAAAAGTTTATTATAATATTTATTTTATTTTATTTTTTTATTTTTTTTATAAAGTCCAATCCTATACCTCAGGTCAGTGGAGCAAGCCACCGACACACTTTGTAATTGACCCTTTAGCCATTCACACTATGAAGTGGGAGTCGAACCTAAGACCTCAAGGAAGCAAACCCCAAGACCCAGCCAACTCCACTACAAGTGGTGGCTTATTTCATTTCATTTTCTTTATTATATAAATTGTTTTATTTATTTATTACATAAATTATTATTATATAAGTTATTATATAAATAAATTATTATTATATAAATTATTTTATTTTATTTTATTTTATTTATTATATAAATTATTATTTTTTTATTTATTACATAAATTATTATTTATTTTATTTATTATATAAAAAGTTTATATTTATATTTATTTGTTTTTATTTATTTTACCCTTGCCATAAAGTTCATGGGGTTCCCATTGGCGTCAAACTAGGGGAGATCTAGGTGGGCTCTCCCCACGTAAATAGCCTATCGGCTAAAATTTTTTATTGCCATCCATAAAATCAATTTTGCCCTCTACCGCGATACCACTACTACATTGGCCATCCCTCATAACACACATATCATACATCTCTATCGCAGCTCATTACCAAGCAACCCATGGTATGACGGTAAAAGGAGCCACTACTATACACTATCCCCTTCACCCTTTACCGCTATACCTCAAGGGGTCAAGACATAGCCCATGGTAAAGTGGTACACCAAGGAGGAATAGTAAGAAGATACCACGATATCGCAAGAGAGCGAAGGGTGACCTGCGGTAGAGCGGTATATTGAATATATGTATCAAGGAGACACTACTATACCATGGAAGGTTAGAGCTTAGCTCGCGGTAGAGTGGTGAAGTGAAGAGCAGTAATAGAGGGATACTGTCACACCATAGGAAGAAGAAATGTAGCTCGTGTTAAAGCGATAAAGGAAGCAAATGAATGAGAGGACACTGTAGTACCACAGGGAGGTGAAAGATAGCCCACGGTAAAGTGGTATATCGATATGTGTATGAAGGACATGACGGTACTGCAGGTGAGTGAATAGTGACATGAGGTAACATGGTAAAGCAGTGGTATAGTGATCTCCTTGTGTTACTAATGATCTTTATACCGCTCTACCGTGGGTTGCATGTTAACTCTTCATAGTATAGCGATGAAAGGGTATAGTACTAGCTTCCTTTACCACACTACTATGATCTATTTTGCAAGAGGTTGTGGTAATGAGGTAAGAGGTGAGGGTCATGCAAGGTATTCATTAAGGTAGCAGTATGGCGGTAAAAGGCAGTTTTGGCATTATGGAGGAAAACAAAGTGATTTTTACAAATAAGAGCAAGAAATTTTGGACTTCTCAAGGAAAAACCCATAGGATTTTATATTAAAATTTTGGTTCTAACACATGTATTGCTACAAGTATTGAAAAATGGGAAGATTTTCAAGATGTTCTTCCATCACTATTGTAATAATTGTCATTGACTTAGTGTATCTTTTGATATACAAAAATTATGAGAAATTAATACATGCAAATATGTATATTCCTTAATATATGCCTCAATTAAATGTGTATATTACATTTAAAATTAGTTGTAATGCTTCATGGTTTACATTTAAAGTTGTCTTCAAGAAAAAACATGTGCATTT
The DNA here is from genome assembly GCA_007115665.2 of Sequoiadendron giganteum. Lineage (NCBI taxonomy): Eukaryota > Viridiplantae > Streptophyta > Pinopsida > Cupressales > Cupressaceae > Sequoiadendron > Sequoiadendron giganteum. Next base: position 149,965,467 of record CM021101.1, on the reverse strand, counting down.
ATGAGTAAGAATGAAATAATGTCTAATATAATTGTAGAAAGGCATATTTTATTGCCCCTATTGATGCAGAGGTGGTGGTAACCCAAGACACAAATTGACACAACTTCTCTCAAATATGCCAATAAAGACATAAAATTTAATTAACTCAACATTGCAAAATAGCATCAAACTCAACAAGGACCCTATAGAGGTTGTCAACATCCAAGCAATGATAATTAAATCAACTTTGCACAATCCCCAAGGCAGATTCATAGCTTGTTCAAAATCACTTGTTTTAGGCTTTTAGCCATAGCAACAAGGTAGTGGACTATTTGACAAGATGCTTTGGTAGACATGTATGAAAAATTTGGTAACATAGACAAGGCAGGGAACTATTTGACAAGATGCTTTGGTACACATGTATGAAAAATGTGGTAACATAGACAAGGCAGGGAACTATTTGACAAGATGCTTTGGTAGACATGTATGAAAAATGTGGTAACATAGACAAGGTAGGGAACTATTTGATAAGATGCTTTGGTAGACATGTATGAAAAATGTGGTAACATAGACAAGGCAGGGAACTATTTGAAAAAATACCTCAAAGAAATTTGGTCTCATAGAATGCCATGATAAGAAAATGCAATTGGCATCTGCTCCTAGTTATTAGTTATGCAATGTGAAGAAATTTCATAACTGCTTAGGTTGACTTTGTAAAAACTATATTGTAATTGAAATTTTGTCATCTATCAACATCTACTTATTAGTTATGCAAAGTGAAGTGATGCTTTGACTTTGAAAGATGTGCAATGCAATGTATTCAAAGATATGAATATAAACTACAAAAATCCATTTTTTACAATTCATTAGTTAAAATATTTATTTTATTTTCTCTCTATATCTCTATATGCTATGGAAATACCTTTAAAAAAATTTTTTTAAAAAAAATTCTCTTGTTCTACAATTTTTCTCAATTTTTTCACAAACCATTATACTTTTGGTTTGTCAAATTTTCCCCAAAATATTTTTGCTGCTATTTATTGGAAGCATGAAGCATACATGTGAATATACACAATATAGGTGAAGTATACATGTGAATAAGTGAAGCATACATGTGAATAAGTGAGGCATAAGTAAGTGAAGCATTCCAAAGGATACAAACCACCACAAATGGAGCTTATTTACACAATACGCTTTAGATGGGGCTTATTGAGCATTCGTCAGTAATTAATTAAGCATTAGATGTAAACAAAATCCATGCCTACAACATTCAAGCATACAACTTACACGATACACATGATAACATCATTCAAGAATGGCAGTAGAAAAATAAGATTTTCTTTAATCAAAAAGTCGAAAGGCTATACAATGATATATATTGATAAAATTATATATAATATATCCAAAAAAACTATACAAGATTAGTACAAACGATCCATTTGGACATAAAATGTCACGTATATATCGATAGTACAAAAAAAATGTTCCAAAATGCCCATAGGAATACAAAAAACAACACTAATACATAGTCATTTCCCTCTAGGGGAACGAAATAAATCTTGTGTTGCCTTCGAAATTCGGCTAGATGGAGTGACTATTGCTTCTCTTGTCTTTCGAACATGCTCGCTAGTCCTCCTCTCTTCACTCTAGACCTTCAACTGATACAATAAAAAGTAAAGATATTAAAACATAGAAATTGAATTATGGAATGGCATATAATAGAATATATAATCACTTACTGCATACATATAGTCATCATGCACATTTACAACATCACCACATCCACGATCTAGAGTGACAACCACCTGTAGCAACCATCAAGATAGAAATTAAACTACATAAAAGTATCATGAAAATTTTCTATAATAGACCATAAAAGAGCAAATATAAAGTCAAATCGACTAATCTATTCCATACCTCTCTCAATGGATCAAAACTAGCTATCGTTGCCACAACTCCATGGTCCATCATGCCACCAACATCACCAGGGTTGTCTATTTTCAACAATTGCAAATGAAACAATATCTCAGGTATCATGTTAATATAAAGACCAAGAGGGGATAATAGAACATAAGGTGAAATAAGATAGGGTAATGGGATGCGAATAGAAGGGTGATGCAGAGAGGGGGCTCAAACTCATTCAAACTGACAACTTGCATTCAAGAGGAATATAACAAGATTAAAATGGCCTATTAGATTAATCCAAACAATCCTCAAAGCTTGAAAACAATCGAGAATCTAACTTCTCACTTTCACCCATGTAACCTAGTAGTAGTGCAAACCCAGTTTTTGGCCTTTCACTCCCATGCTTTCCAAAACATGTGACAATAAAAATGTGGATTCGGATACCCATTTCAGAGTTATACAGCATATCTCTTAACCAGATACAAGTCTTTTTGACCAATCCCTTGAAATTAGACCCTCAACGTTGTCCTAGGCCATGAATTAGGCCATATTTACAAAGCAACATACCTTTAAATTTAACATAGACCCTTGAAACATTGGGGAATAATTTCCCATGCCCTCAAACCTCTAAACCCACAATCAACACCTAGGGTTGACACCTCCAACATAGCAAACTCCAAAACCCTCAATTTCATGCCAAGTCAAGAGGGTTTATTCAAAGTCCCACTTGCACAACCTCCAAGACCATGCCACTGACTTAGACATGTATATTCTAACCCCAATATGCTAAAAAGTTGGAAAAATCTCCACAATCATTGATTTCCACAAACCCTAGACCCAAGGCTCCATCTTCATGTGTTTTTCTTCACAAAACTCATCAAGACATCAAGTTTATCTCCTTAGTTCCTTCTCCATAACTCTAATCATGCAACCTAAAACCTACTCAGACTCCTTAGGTCCCATTATACTACTTACAATAGGTACAATCGGTGTAAGGGCCCTTAAATCATGATTTTGGTTACAAAACCCTTAAACAGTGTGTCCTTGACCTGTCATAGGAAAACAAGGATATTTACCACAAATCACAATGGATCTCCCTCAAACTTGTTCCAAAATATTGTTAACACCTACCACCAC
>CM021101.1:149900168-149962346 GCA_007115665.2 Sequoiadendron giganteum | reverse complement strand
TTCTCTCTACCTCTCTCTCCTTCCCCCTTTAATTCTCTATAACTCCCCTATCCCTCTCTACCTCTCTGTCCCTCTCTCTCTCTCTAGCTCTCTCTTTCGTTCTCTACTTCTTTCTATCCCACCTCTCTCTCCCTCCCTATCTCTATCTCACTTATCCCTCTCTACCTCCCTTTGTCCCTTTACCCTCCTCTCTCTCTCTCTTTCTTTATCCTTCCCTCTCTACTTCTTTACCCTCCTCTCTCTTTCTCTATCTCACATATCCCTCTCTACCTCTCCCTCCCTCCCTCCCCCATTCTCTCTCCCTCTTTCTCTCTCCTTCCCTCTCTATTTCTCTCTATATCATATATCCCTCTCTACCTGTCCCTCCCTCCATCCCACCTATTTCTCTCTCACTCTCTCCATCCCTCTCTACTTCTCTCCCTCTCTCACTTATTCCTCTCTACCTATCTCTCCTTCCCCCTCTAATTCTCTATATCTCCCCTATCCCTCTCTACCTCTCCCTCCCTCCCTCTCTCTCTCTCACTCTCTTTGGCTCTCTCTTTCCTTCTCTACTTCTTTCTATCCCACCTCTCTCTCCCTCCTATCTCTATCCCACTTATCCCTCTCTACCTCCCTTTGTCCCTTTACCCTCCTCTCTCTCTCTTTCTCTATCCTTCCCTCTCTACTTCTTTTCCCTCCTCTCTCTCTCTTTCTCTATCCTTCCTTCTCTACTTCTTTACCCTCCTCTCCAATTCATTCCAAAAACAACACTTCCTATACAACTTTAGTTTTTCATTTTTCTATTTGTTTATTGTTTGGTTTTTATAACACATAACAAATTTTATTTTTATTAAAAGTTTATTATAATATTTATTTTATTTTATTTTTTTATTTTTTTTATAAAGTCCAATCCTATACCTCAGGTCAGTGGAGCAAGCCACCGACACACTTTGTAATTGACCCTTTAGCCATTCACACTATGAAGTGGGAGTCGAACCTAAGACCTCAAGGAAGCAAACCCCAAGACCCAGCCAACTCCACTACAAGTGGTGGCTTATTTCATTTCATTTTCTTTATTATATAAATTGTTTTATTTATTTATTACATAAATTATTATTATATAAGTTATTATATAAATAAATTATTATTATATAAATTATTTTATTTTATTTTATTTTATTTATTATATAAATTATTATTTTTTTATTTATTACATAAATTATTATTTATTTTATTTATTATATAAAAAGTTTATATTTATATTTATTTGTTTTTATTTATTTTACCCTTGCCATAAAGTTCATGGGGTTCCCATTGGCGTCAAACTAGGGGAGATCTAGGTGGGCTCTCCCCACGTAAATAGCCTATCGGCTAAAATTTTTTATTGCCATCCATAAAATCAATTTTGCCCTCTACCGCGATACCACTACTACATTGGCCATCCCTCATAACACACATATCATACATCTCTATCGCAGCTCATTACCAAGCAACCCATGGTATGACGGTAAAAGGAGCCACTACTATACACTATCCCCTTCACCCTTTACCGCTATACCTCAAGGGGTCAAGACATAGCCCATGGTAAAGTGGTACACCAAGGAGGAATAGTAAGAAGATACCACGATATCGCAAGAGAGCGAAGGGTGACCTGCGGTAGAGCGGTATATTGAATATATGTATCAAGGAGACACTACTATACCATGGAAGGTTAGAGCTTAGCTCGCGGTAGAGTGGTGAAGTGAAGAGCAGTAATAGAGGGATACTGTCACACCATAGGAAGAAGAAATGTAGCTCGTGTTAAAGCGATAAAGGAAGCAAATGAATGAGAGGACACTGTAGTACCACAGGGAGGTGAAAGATAGCCCACGGTAAAGTGGTATATCGATATGTGTATGAAGGACATGACGGTACTGCAGGTGAGTGAATAGTGACATGAGGTAACATGGTAAAGCAGTGGTATAGTGATCTCCTTGTGTTACTAATGATCTTTATACCGCTCTACCGTGGGTTGCATGTTAACTCTTCATAGTATAGCGATGAAAGGGTATAGTACTAGCTTCCTTTACCACACTACTATGATCTATTTTGCAAGAGGTTGTGGTAATGAGGTAAGAGGTGAGGGTCATGCAAGGTATTCATTAAGGTAGCAGTATGGCGGTAAAAGGCAGTTTTGGCATTATGGAGGAAAACAAAGTGATTTTTACAAATAAGAGCAAGAAATTTTGGACTTCTCAAGGAAAAACCCATAGGATTTTATATTAAAATTTTGGTTCTAACACATGTATTGCTACAAGTATTGAAAAATGGGAAGATTTTCAAGATGTTCTTCCATCACTATTGTAATAATTGTCATTGACTTAGTGTATCTTTTGATATACAAAAATTATGAGAAATTAATACATGCAAATATGTATATTCCTTAATATATGCCTCAATTAAATGTGTATATTACATTTAAAATTAGTTGTAATGCTTCATGGTTTACATTTAAAGTTGTCTTCAAGAAAAAACATGTGCATTTATGAGTAAGAATGAAATAATGTCTAATATAATTGTAGAAAGGCATATTTTATTGCCCCTATTGATGCAGAGGTGGTGGTAACCCAAGACACAAATTGACACAACTTCTCTCAAATATGCCAATAAAGACATAAAATTTAATTAACTCAACATTGCAAAATAGCATCAAACTCAACAAGGACCCTATAGAGGTTGTCAACATCCAAGCAATGATAATTAAATCAACTTTGCACAATCCCCAAGGCAGATTCATAGCTTGTTCAAAATCACTTGTTTTAGGCTTTTAGCCATAGCAACAAGGTAGTGGACTATTTGACAAGATGCTTTGGTAGACATGTATGAAAAATTTGGTAACATAGACAAGGCAGGGAACTATTTGACAAGATGCTTTGGTACACATGTATGAAAAATGTGGTAACATAGACAAGGCAGGGAACTATTTGACAAGATGCTTTGGTAGACATGTATGAAAAATGTGGTAACATAGACAAGGTAGGGAACTATTTGATAAGATGCTTTGGTAGACATGTATGAAAAATGTGGTAACATAGACAAGGCAGGGAACTATTTGAAAAAATACCTCAAAGAAATTTGGTCTCATAGAATGCCATGATAAGAAAATGCAATTGGCATCTGCTCCTAGTTATTAGTTATGCAATGTGAAGAAATTTCATAACTGCTTAGGTTGACTTTGTAAAAACTATATTGTAATTGAAATTTTGTCATCTATCAACATCTACTTATTAGTTATGCAAAGTGAAGTGATGCTTTGACTTTGAAAGATGTGCAATGCAATGTATTCAAAGATATGAATATAAACTACAAAAATCCATTTTTTACAATTCATTAGTTAAAATATTTATTTTATTTTCTCTCTATATCTCTATATGCTATGGAAATACCTTTAAAAAAATTTTTTTAAAAAAAATTCTCTTGTTCTACAATTTTTCTCAATTTTTTCACAAACCATTATACTTTTGGTTTGTCAAATTTTCCCCAAAATATTTTTGCTGCTATTTATTGGAAGCATGAAGCATACATGTGAATATACACAATATAGGTGAAGTATACATGTGAATAAGTGAAGCATACATGTGAATAAGTGAGGCATAAGTAAGTGAAGCATTCCAAAGGATACAAACCACCACAAATGGAGCTTATTTACACAATACGCTTTAGATGGGGCTTATTGAGCATTCGTCAGTAATTAATTAAGCATTAGATGTAAACAAAATCCATGCCTACAACATTCAAGCATACAACTTACACGATACACATGATAACATCATTCAAGAATGGCAGTAGAAAAATAAGATTTTCTTTAATCAAAAAGTCGAAAGGCTATACAATGATATATATTGATAAAATTATATATAATATATCCAAAAAAACTATACAAGATTAGTACAAACGATCCATTTGGACATAAAATGTCACGTATATATCGATAGTACAAAAAAAATGTTCCAAAATGCCCATAGGAATACAAAAAACAACACTAATACATAGTCATTTCCCTCTAGGGGAACGAAATAAATCTTGTGTTGCCTTCGAAATTCGGCTAGATGGAGTGACTATTGCTTCTCTTGTCTTTCGAACATGCTCGCTAGTCCTCCTCTCTTCACTCTAGACCTTCAACTGATACAATAAAAAGTAAAGATATTAAAACATAGAAATTGAATTATGGAATGGCATATAATAGAATATATAATCACTTACTGCATACATATAGTCATCATGCACATTTACAACATCACCACATCCACGATCTAGAGTGACAACCACCTGTAGCAACCATCAAGATAGAAATTAAACTACATAAAAGTATCATGAAAATTTTCTATAATAGACCATAAAAGAGCAAATATAAAGTCAAATCGACTAATCTATTCCATACCTCTCTCAATGGATCAAAACTAGCTATCGTTGCCACAACTCCATGGTCCATCATGCCACCAACATCACCAGGGTTGTCTATTTTCAACAATTGCAAATGAAACAATATCTCAGGTATCATGTTAATATAAAGACCAAGAGGGGATAATAGAACATAAGGTGAAATAAGATAGGGTAATGGGATGCGAATAGAAGGGTGATGCAGAGAGGGGGCTCAAACTCATTCAAACTGACAACTTGCATTCAAGAGGAATATAACAAGATTAAAATGGCCTATTAGATTAATCCAAACAATCCTCAAAGCTTGAAAACAATCGAGAATCTAACTTCTCACTTTCACCCATGTAACCTAGTAGTAGTGCAAACCCAGTTTTTGGCCTTTCACTCCCATGCTTTCCAAAACATGTGACAATAAAAATGTGGATTCGGATACCCATTTCAGAGTTATACAGCATATCTCTTAACCAGATACAAGTCTTTTTGACCAATCCCTTGAAATTAGACCCTCAACGTTGTCCTAGGCCATGAATTAGGCCATATTTACAAAGCAACATACCTTTAAATTTAACATAGACCCTTGAAACATTGGGGAATAATTTCCCATGCCCTCAAACCTCTAAACCCACAATCAACACCTAGGGTTGACACCTCCAACATAGCAAACTCCAAAACCCTCAATTTCATGCCAAGTCAAGAGGGTTTATTCAAAGTCCCACTTGCACAACCTCCAAGACCATGCCACTGACTTAGACATGTATATTCTAACCCCAATATGCTAAAAAGTTGGAAAAATCTCCACAATCATTGATTTCCACAAACCCTAGACCCAAGGCTCCATCTTCATGTGTTTTTCTTCACAAAACTCATCAAGACATCAAGTTTATCTCCTTAGTTCCTTCTCCATAACTCTAATCATGCAACCTAAAACCTACTCAGACTCCTTAGGTCCCATTATACTACTTACAATAGGTACAATCGGTGTAAGGGCCCTTAAATCATGATTTTGGTTACAAAACCCTTAAACAGTGTGTCCTTGACCTGTCATAGGAAAACAAGAATATTTACCACAAATCATAATGGATCTCCCTCAAACTTGTTCCAAAATATTGTTAACACCTATCACCACAAAGTAAAATGATTTATATGGCACAATCAATCTGTATGGGCTTGTACAGGCTTGCAAATGACAAGAAAAATAAAAAATTTGATGAAAAACAAAGATATTCTTATTGTCAATGCTTCAAACTTCATGCCAACGTTACAAAATGAGTTTTCATGCCTTTTTAAAGGCTTATCCTCATAAAACCAACACCCAACTTCCTTAAAAATACTTTTTAAACCTCTCATGACCGTTGCATTACAAATTTGTTGCATTTATGCAACTCACAAATTTGGCACTTTCAAGTTTTGACTCTTTATATTTTCCTAGACCCTCTTAAACACCTAAATTATTACAAATAGTCTAATGATACCTTATTCAACTAATAAATCATGACTTACTCAAGAAAACATCATCCTATCTACCTTGACACCCCTTGTCAACTTTGACAATTCCTTCCACATGATTTGTAAACCTTACAAGATGAATAGAAAAGCCCCTCAAAGTTGATCAATTACAATAGACTGGTCACATTGGACCTTATTAAGACTCAAGGATTCAACTCAAACATCCTAACACACCTTTCCTATCAGACACTTAATGAAGAAACATAGAAAAGAGCGATGCCCCTACACCAAAGGGATTAATGGAACATAGGGTGGACTAGTATAGATTGATGGGATGGGCTAGGATGGGATAACAAAATATAGGGTGGACATTTAGGGGTTAATGGGATGCAATTATTAGGGAATAATACAACATAGGGTGAATTAGGAAGTGTCTGGGGTTTGACTATAGTACATGAAGTACGAACTTGACCTGTCTGTAGCAATAATAGAGAAGAGTTATCTAGGATGAAACGTGGATAAATATGATATAACACAGGATGATATAAAGGAACATAGGGTGGAACATAGGGGATCATGGAACATCTAGGATGAAATAATAATGGGTACAATAAGATGGAAGTAGAAGGACATAATGATGCATAGCATGGACTAGAAGATATTAGTGGGATGGGCTAGGAGGGGATCATGGAAAATAGGGTGAATTGTTAAATTTTAATGGTAAGGGATTAGGAAGGAAGAAAGGAACAAAAAGTGAATTAGGAGAACATAATATGACACGATCAAGGAATAATTGAATGCAATGTTTTTGTTTCTCATTATTTTTTTAGATTTGTATATACGAAATATTATGAAAACTAGCTAACATAGATTTACAACACCATTAATGAATAAAGGCTACCTAAGTGTATGTTGTTTAGGGATATGAATCATGAGGTGTGGAGGAAGAAGGTGCACCAGGAAACTATTTAAAATCCAAAGCATGTTATGAGACAAACATTCAAATATAACATTCAACTATTCAAATGCAATAATAATATCTTTAATACTAGTTGCATACATGTGGACTCATTGTCAAGAATGGGTGTTGCCACAATAGTGTGTCTCACTTTTGGGACATACCGATTTTTGTCTGAATTCACTTTTTTTAGAAAAACTAATGATTTTAGCCTTGAGAGGTTCCATTTAAAGGGTTTTAATTGAAGAGGGGTAGATAAGACCCCCTTAGATCAAACCCCCTTGGATATAACCCCTCTAGTATTAAATCATACCCATAATGGAGTCTCCTTCGCACCTATCAAAATGCTGGAAAAAAACACATATTCCTTACCTTTTGATGGATTAAATAATGTCATTTAGAAATGATTTTTTTCAAGATTATAGCCCTTGAAACTAGCTTTCCAACAAGTATAGTTTTGATATGTTTTAATTTTATCTTGTATTTAATTTTTAATTTTAACTGAACATAGGTTTTTCTCCAAAAATCAAGCTCTTTGTTCTACAAAGGTGAAAAAATAGTAAACCATTGTAAAAAAATTTCAAAAAATACCCTTTCCCTAGGTATTGATGTCCTTGTTTCACTAAAAAAAGAAAAAATGGATTTCGATATATACACAATAAGTTAGGTTATACGACACACATGCATGTCCACATTATAGTTACAGTGACTTCAAAACTTAATTAAAAAAGATATATGGTACAAAAAATTATGCAAAAATAGCATTTCCTGAAATATTGACATTGAGAATCTATATTTCAAAAATTAGAATTTTATCCTTTATAGAAAAAAAGTTATGTTGTACGACACAAACATTACTTTCTGAAAATATTATTTTCTATTTAAAGCTAGTTATTAAAGGAGATGTTGAAAGATTCATGATTTATTTCAAAATAATTTTAAAAATATATATTTAAAATCTACACACAAATTGCCACAAATCACTAGTTTGCATCATCTTCAAATTCTTAATGGTTTAGTTGTTATAGGTCTTAGAAGATGAAGATTCAGTTAAAAATATTGACGTAAATGTCCATCTTGGAAAAAAAGTGAGACACAGTATTGTGATTTCACCCGAATGTATAAGGGTCTATAGGAATAGAGCATGCCTCATGAACAGTGCGACCCTGAAATTTCATCATATCAAAATTCTACTAATTTAGTTATTCTTAAATTTCCAAATATAATTTAATAAACAACATTAAAATAACTTGCTAAATTTTACCTGAGTGTCAATGTCGAATGTATCATTCAGAATATCATTTGTAAAAGTCATCGCCTCTGCAACTGATGTAGGCTGTGTAGCTGTATCATGAGCACTCTGATAATCGTACGTACAAACATCACCACAAGCGCCACAATGGTGGGGTGGAGCTTGGGGCCTACACATCTCCTCCACACCAGGCTCTACTAAAGGACTCACACACTGTAAAATGGTCTAGGTGAGTGAGTCAATCGACTTCAGCATGTCCACCTCTACATTGTCCTTAACAATGGAAGGAATAATGACATGCTCCACCATGGGTCTGCCCAAGTCTCTCGGTGCCAACTATGGATTACATCGTGTATCAAGTCTATCATGTGTGGAGCCCCCACCTCTACCCAGAAAGTCTAAGATGTCAAAATAGTTTGGCATTTTATTGAGGACAAACTCATAATAGAGTTTCCTCAAAAATTATTGCGTCACCTCATGGTTATTGCATGGAGGTTGGTCAAATACAATCCACCACCACTCCCAAAATTTGTTTTTAATTAAATCATGGTGGCACCAATGGATGGGGAACCTCTTGCATGAATGAGACAAAGGTTCACTGGTTTTCGAGTCTATAAATAGGACACACAAGTCAACTTTGCTAATTTTTAGGTTTTTGACATCTACATATGACAAACCACTAGCATAAAATTGTTTCATCTCATGCCTCTTATTTGACCAAAGATTCATTTGCTCGCTCATTTCTCCTACATGAGTTACAATTGACTTCAATGATTCAGCAATCCCTCTCCTATAAGGGTGGGTTTCAACATGCTTGGTTAATCTTGCAATTAATTGTTAAATTTCTCTTTTATTGTTTTCAATTTGATTTTGAATATTTTCTTGTGTTCCTTGAGGATGCCTATGAATTGATGGAGGGGTTTCCAGTTGTTGTTGTATTGGAGGCTCTACGTGAGGGGGTGATTGTGAATTCTCAATGTTTCGAGGTGGAGATTCATTCCTTGAGAATTAGAACATTTTTTTATTATAAAAACCTATTTAAATTTGCATTCTAAATCAAATTCAAAATAAATAGAATAAAAATACATACCTCTTTGCAATCTTCGACCTCTCCACTATGTTGGCGAAATCCTCGCAAAAAATGGCAAGGTAAGGATGCAAACAATGGAAGCGATTTGGCGAGCGCAAGTTGCAGACTTGAAATCCTCTTCCTCAAGCCATGGGTTGAAGACAAAATGAGGGTTTGAAACCTGATTTTTGGCTTTTATGTCTACTGAGCCATTTGGCATTCGCCAAATGGCTTATTTCAGGTTTTTTTTAACGATTTTTCAATTTGACACCTAAATTGTGTCACAGATTGGTGCACTTACCCATGTACCTAGACATATTGTATGGAATCCTTTTTGTAGTCATCTACAGACATTGATAGATTGTGCAGTCAAGTCATAGGGCATATTCCATGACTCTTTTTTTTTACAGATTTTTTGTATCGATTTGTATCATCACATCATCAAAGAGTATGGAATATTTTTTATTAATAAAAAATGTTTTATTTTTTTCATCGATTTGTTATTGTGTGAAGTTCCTGGTCACAAGTGTAATACACCCACATTCACCTTACCTATGGGGGGCTAATCCATGGGTAGTGCAACTTTGGCCTACCACCCCAAACCACTAGGCCACCTCTTGTGCATCGCTCTGTTTGCCACAAGATAATAACATTTTTTTAAAACCCTTTGTGCACAGTTATATGGGTGCTTGGGGGTTGATGGCCTATGGGGGAAAAATTGGCCCCATACTACCCTAAATTGGAATTTTTTCTCAAATAGCCATAACTTTTTGCAATGGTGTTTGTTTTTTGAAAATGAGATACCATCAAATAGATGGCTCAGTGTACTTTGCAGTGGAGAAGTTTATTTTCCAATTTATTTTATTTGGTACCATTAGTTTTTGTTTAAATTCAAATCACCATTTTTGGCTCTTGAACTCATAACATTTTGCCACAATCTCTAATTTTCACAATTTTTGTGATGTTGGAGAGGTATTGAGGAGATTTATCAATCCATCCATGCACCTTTTTTCCATTTCAAACCTAGGTACATTTTATTTCATTTATATATTGGAGGATTTCTTTGACATCATGTCACTTGGGAAGGTTTGTTTTGATCCATGCACTTCATTTCAGTTCCAAATCATGTATCTATCTCTTATTGCTTCAATCAAATTCTAGGGTTGCTCCATATCAAAAAAAATCTAGTGTTCCTTGGCATCAAGATAGTTAATATATATATTTTTAATTTATTATGATTCCAAATCTTCTCCAACAATCAAGATTTTATGGTGTTTCCAGCATTAGACTCATCTTGTCATGTGTTGCTATGATTAAGGTTCTAGAGTTCACTCCATAGTATGATTCTAGTATTTCTTTGCAAAAGTTTATCTCATTATGGGGGGCCATATAGTCTCTCTTCTTTCCTTCCTATGGAGGTTAAATTTATTGCATTAGATTTTATTTCTTGAGGGTTATCATTGAGTCCTCCATCATTAGAGAGGAGTTTTATGCTACTAGGTTTTCTCCTTTTCATTTTTTGTGAGAGATTGCATATATACATGGGTACCTAACATGGCCTCATAGTTGGGACCCATCCTTGCATCATTTACATTGGTTTGTTCCTCCCTTAGTTGCATTTGGGGTGTTGGTGTGAATTAGGTGTTTTACCTAACTAGTTCACCTATTAGGTCCTATTCACATGTTAAGTTTATTTAGGTCTTAGGAATCTTTCTAGAAGTCCTAATTGGCATTAGATATTATCTTATCTTTTGTCATTAATGTTTTTGTCCTAAGTCATTTAATATTAGTTAAGTTAGTTATCTCATTGTATAGGATTAAAACACATGTCATGATCTTGTCTAATCCTATCTCTCAACCTTTTCTTTATAAGAAATACATCTCATGTACATTTTATATTCAATAAAATAATCTTGCATCCATAATCAAGCAAACTATTCTTTCCATTTTCTCTCTTTTGGAAGATATTTTTGTTTGGCAACTAATCCTTGGGTGTTGGGAGTTCACATTCAACTCCTACAATTATTTTATAATAGGCTATATAAAACCTTGAAAAGCAATAGAAATTTAAAAAATAAAAAAACTAGAGAACATACTAGAAATTGAAACATGATTGGATGTTTTTCTTAGTGCAAAGAAAAATCATTAATTTTAGCAAAGGGTAATTTTATTTTCACACTAGCAATTTTAAAAGCACCCCAAGGATTTCAAGTTCAATTCCTATGGAAATTAATAAGAATTTAATAAAGATTAAAATACTTAGTTTTGGATCTTATTGCTTCTACCAAATCCTACACATCAATGTTACATACCATCTAATGCACACTCTATTGTCCAAAGGCATGTCCCAATTTTTTTGAATTCTTGAAATATTTTATGAAGTACAAAATAGATAATTTTATGGACCAAATAATTCTATAACTAGGATCCACCAAACATCCTTGGGAAATATAAGAACCTTCATTTTTTCTAGAAATGGTTGTTCTTGGATGAAACCTTCTCTTGACCCTCTAAAACCCTAGTAGCCCCTATATGTTGGATGATTACCATGGAAGAGGATAAATTTTGTTGATGGTAAATTCTCTTTTTCTCATGTATCTTGAAAGATGCCAAAGGTTTAAAAGGTTTGTTATAATGGTTAGATAAAAATTAAGAGATGAGATTCAAGGGGATCTTTTCCTTTATTGAAAAATAAAGGAAGATTTAGTGATAGATTAAAAAACCTACAAAAAAAATAACACTAATCAAGAAATATAGAAACAAAACAATTCTAAGTTGTGATGAAAGGAATCATAAAAGACTACACAAAACCAATTGGACACGAAGAGAAGTTGCAATATTTTCTTACTATTTGAAGAATAGTAAGGAGCACCAACTGTAAGAAAAGACTTGTGGAAACATTATGAATTATGTAAAATAAAAATAAATGTAAATTGGGCACCATGTTTCAAATTAAAATAATTAGAAAAATATTCAATATACTTACACTTTTTTTTTGTGTGCCCATTAGAATTATTTTTGTGTTAGATCCTCCTACAAATAAAACCTTCATAGTCCAACTCTTCCTCAATAAAGTTATATTTATATTTAACGAAAAAGAATTCAAATTTTATTTCATTAAAAAAATAGAAAATATCCTTTTTTCAAGAATAAGAGGTGCCAAATTTAGAGCCAAATCAAACTTAAAGAGGAGAATTCCTTTATTGGTTCATCATTTAACTACAAACTATATTTTTTTTTAACTCTAACTTCTTACTAAAAAAATTCTATCTTGAGAAGAGAGGTATATTTTGAAGCTTGATGAGGCTGAAATTCTTCATATTTACCATGAGAAAAGAGCACAAACAACTCTTTGAGTTAAAAGAAAAATTTAAGTCATTACGAGTCCTTACACAATAAGAGTCTTCATGCATGGAGATAGGAATACACGTATGTTTTTAGTATCTAGATAACTAGATACCCTCAAGTCCATTAGAGAACATGTGATACTTTTGTGCAATGTCCTTTATATTTAATTTGACAATTGTCTCTTTTCCCAAAGATCCTTCATCCATTATAGTGAGATTGGGTAGAGCCAAAGAGGTAGGAAAAATCTCTCTTTTCTAGGACTTTGTAGTGTAGGAAGAACGATGATCTCTTGAAAAGAGCATTGTCTCATAGACTATGTTATCAGAGATGATATATATATACTTATATATAGAAAAAATAGATTTATTATAAAAATTTATTCTATATAATTAATTTTGAAAATAGTAAAAATTAGTTAGATATTTTCATTTTAATTATAATTTATAATAAAAATAGCATAAAAAAATATGGTTTAAAAAATATATTTTAAAATCTAAAAAAAAAAATCACATAAACAAAGGAAAACTTTAGAAGTCTTTAATAATACAATACATTCCTCACAATTTAAAAATAAACAATACTTCCCTTACAATTTCGTAGGAGGAAATGGAAAAAAAATAAATTTCAGCGACAATGGAGAATATTGTACAACAGACTAAAGACAACCATTTAGAACAGAAATGTCATTTCACCCATTAAAGTGGGTAACAAAGCCATACCACTATCTCTTGTAGTTCTTATGATCCAGAAAAAGTTCAAATATTTGTGAAAACTAAAAGTTATTTTATAATCTATGTTTTTTGTATAATAATCATTTATTATTGTAATAATTATTAGTAATTAGTAAGGACTTTGAGTAGTTTATAGGTTTTTAGGTGATAATTCACAAGAATGAGAAGCTTTATAAAATTTGTTGTAGTCAAATTGCAATCCATCTGAGAAGTTTGTTTAAGAATATTTTAGTCTTTATATATTTGTTCTCGATGGTGCAATCTTCACATCTGTGATCTCTCATTATACAAGTGATCTCAAGTCCCTCCATTCATGTTTCATGATGGATCAAATGGATGAATGATAATATGTTGTGTTTTATATTTTCTTACAAATCCAAGGGAAATTTTGTTATCAAAGCTACCAATTTGATGAAATTTGAAATGGTTTTGATGCTATTACATGTCATTAAAATTATGCAATGCCCTTCTTAGTATTTTCTAGAGATTGGGTGATAGAAGGGGAAATGTTAGGAATAAGGTGTCTCAACCTTTGATATTTCCTATCATTGATTATTTATTATGTGTTTATTTATTTTCCTATTTAATTAGTTATGCACAACTGATGATGTCACTATGTGAAAGCTAACTCAGAGAAGCATTAGACATGAATGGCAAGTGACATGGTTGACATGTGGGCCTCATTTTTTTAAGTTAACTCTAGTCAATGATAGAGTTGGAAATGGAAATTTTCTATGATAGGTGGTATTTTTGCATGTGTGTGTGCTTTTCATGTTGAGATTTTCACGTGCATGTATTTTGCATATTGCATGCAAAGAAGCATTATAAATATAGGTGTTAGGATTGGAGTTGTATTATCAGATTATTTGTAGGTATTGTTATATTTCTAGAATTATTCAAGAATTCAATACTTGTGTACTCTTGGAAGAAACTTTCTCTACAAGTGTATGTAGCTAGGTTTTTTACTATATCATATTGACCATGAGTTGGGAGTGTGGGTTTTTTCTCCTAAAATGGTTTTACCCATGTAAATCATCTATTGTGTGCATTTATATGCAGTGATGTTATTTTTATATTTCTGATAAGGTGCATCTTCTTTACAATAACTTTTTAAAGGTTAAAATAAATTGCACTCTCTCTGCTTACTAGAATGGTACACACCTTTCTTCCTTATAGTTGATATCAAAGCCTAGCTATTTTTTGTTGCATTATTGGGTAGATGGATTTTCATACTAATCTCTTTGAGTAGGAGCTTGTTGTAGAGAATTTTATGACTTTTTGGAAATAAGGAGATGGTTAGCACATCTGGAAGAATAGAGATTGAAAATTTTAATGGAGGCAAATTTGAGTTGTGGAAGCTCAACATGGAAGGCATGCTAGTAGACCAAGATCTATGTCTTGTTGTATTTGGAAAGATTCCATTAGACATGAAATAAGGAGATTGGGATCTAATCGATTGGAAGGCTAAGGTTTTGATAAGACTTTGTTTGGTTTAATTTGTGCTTTTGAATGTCCATGAAGATGAGACTACTATGAAACTTTGGAATAGGATTTATCAAATGTATCAAGCTAAATCCTTTGTAAATAAGTTGTTCTTGTGAGACAAAATATATTCTCTAAGGATGGAAGAAGGAGGATATGTCATAGATCATCTTAATACATTTAAGATGTTTGTTGACTAGTTGAACTTTTTTGTTGTGAATATGGTGGAGGAAGATTGCTGAGTTCATGGCCATTGGGAGTACCACTACCACATTCAAAATGGATGAAGTGGTTGAATCATTAATTTTTGAAGATGCAAAGAAAACATTTTGAAATGGCTAAGGAGGCCCTTGTTGTTCATGGTAGATTTCAAAGCAAAAAGGAAAGAATAAGAAAGACATGAAGCAAGAAAAAATTGAATCCAAATCCCATGGGAAATCTAAGTCTCCTAGAAATTCCAAGGTGAATTGCTGGAATTGCAGAAAATCTTGTTATTTCCATAAAGAGTGCAAGGAAGAGAAGAAGAAAATAACTAATCTAATTCTCACTCTAATAAATCCTCTCAAGATGATGCAAATTATTTTGTCACTTCCTTGTTAAAACAAACATCACAAGATGTGTGGTTGATAAACTCTAGTGTATCTTTCCACATGAACTCACATTGAGGTTGGTTCTTAAAGTATGAATAATATGACAGTGGGAAGGTGTACCTAGGTTATGACTCTCACCTAAAGATAGTTGGTCATGGAAGAGTCAATATTTGATTCTTGGATGGTAGAGTGAAGGGGGTTGATGGTGTGCTATATATCCCTAGTTCGATATCAAACCTAATTTATGTAATAAAATTGAATGATGTGGGTGTGTAGGTTGTATTCTTGAATGGAGGATGCAAGATGATGAGAGGAGCTATGGTGCTTTCTAAGGGTGTTTGAATAGGTACTTTGTTTCAACTAGATGCATGAATGGTTTAATGCAATATCTCTTTTATTGATACAAAGAAAAAGGTTTTAGAGTCTTCATCCTCAACATTGGAACTAGTAGTGAAGAATTTTGTTGCATCTACTTTGGTGATCCCACAATACTGGTTTGCAATTTTTGGCCAAACTGGACACTGAACTGATTTTTTCTAACTAAATGTTCACTTTCAAGCACCTATAGCGGCTAAACTATGAGGAATTTGAAGATCATGCAAACTAGTGATTTGTGAAATTTTGTCTGTAGATTCTAAATATATTTTTTTCAAAAATTTTAGAATCAGATTGCACTTCTTTTTCCATATCCTTCAAAAACTAGTTTTTATTAGTAAACACGATTTTTAAGGAGTGATGCTCACTGTATACAAAATAACCTTTTTTCTATGAAGGATAAAATTTTAATTTTTTCATTTAGATTTGTAACTATGATATCTAACCATTTCATTTGGTTTCATAGTGTTTTATTGAATATTTTTTCCTTAATCAAGTTTCGAAGTCAAACCAATTACAATTTAGACATAGGAAGACCATATACAACATAACTTTTTTTGTATGTATCCAAATTCAATTTTTTTTTTGGATCAAGGACATCAATACCTAGCCTACACATATTTTTCAAAATTTTGTTTTGATAATCTGTTATTCTACCACATGTATAGAACAAAGAGGTTAATTTTCGGTGAAAAACCTATGTTTAATCAAACTAAAAAAAAATACATAATAAAACCAAAACATATTAAAATTATATTTGATGGATAGCTCATTCTAAGGACTACCATCATCCAGTTGGGTCTATGAATTCTACTCCATTTTCATCCTCAAATCGAGCTTCAAAGGAAAAAATTCTACTAAAATTTGGTGCTAGAGGGGGAGAAGGGGAAAAGGGGGATTCGAATGAACCTAGGTTTGATTGAACCCCCTCTTGTCCATTGTCTTCGTCATAAAAAATGCAAAAAAATGGGTTGAATAATTTAATATGGTTTACTTGAACTAGGGTTCATTTGAACACCCCAATTTATGCGAACCCCTAAAAAAAAAACTATTTTTCATAAGAGTGTTTTTGCAATTTCCCTTCCTCACTGGAATTGTAAACTAGTTTTGTGGGTTTACCCACTTCTGATGTTCATGCTTTTTGGTTACCTAAGTGTGCTCATGCTTTGGAGATGAAACTTCTAGTTCAAAATATAATAGTCTCAACCATATTAGTAAAAAGGGTCTTAGAAACCTAAAAATAAAAGCCTCATTGAGGGGTTAGATGATTGTAATATTGAGTTTTATTTTTATGAACATTGTATATATTGAAAATAGAACTGCATTTACTTTTATTCCAATTCTCAAATATCTTCTAGGATGTTAGATCTTATACATTTTGATGTCTTTGGTCCAGTTAATGTTCCTTAATTATCTATATTTTTATTTTGTATCATTCATAGATGATTTCAATAGAAGTACATGCGTTTATTTACTCTAAATTAAATATGAAGTCTTTAGTCGATTTAAAGATTTTAAGGCTTTTTTTGAGAACTGAACTAGTAAAAAGATTAAGTTCTTGAGGACTGATAATGGCAATGAGAATTTTTCTAGATTTTGATAGGTGAATTGTAAAGAACATGGGATTGAGAGGCATAATGAAACTCCATATACCCCTTAGCATATGGATTTTTAGAGAGGATGAATAGGATGTTGATGAAGAGGGCTAAGAGTATGCTAAGTGGATCTATCCTTGAACATAAGTTTTGGGTTGAATTTGTTACAACTACCTACTATCCAATTAACAAATATCCTACATCAATTCTTGTTGAGAAGAACCCTATGGATGTGTGGTTGGAAAATAATCCCTCATTGAGACACCTTTGTGTGTTTGGTTGTGAGGCATATGCTCATGTGTCAAGGGAAAAGAGATCCAAGTTGAAAAACAAGGTAGTTAAGTGTATCTTCATCAACTATGGTGTTGGTTTTTTTGGGTCTCAAAATCACCACTCCAGTTCCTAAAGGAAAATCTCACTCACACGGCTAAGCAGGGATAACTTTAGTGGTGAATCTTCGCCAATTGGAAAATATTTGAAATCGGGACCTCCAAAAATGGTGAATAATATAGGCTAGAAAGGATGCCGAATCACCAGGTTTTTACAAAAAAAATAAATTATCTTGATTAATTCGCCAATGTATTATTTTTTAAACAACACATCGTCGGATCTGATTCGCCAGTAGTTTATAATATAATTACAAATATTAGTTATATTCGCCAGTAATTTTATATTCTTACAATGAATTTTTATGGTATATTCGCCACTAATAATAACTTACCATTTCATTTTAGGGATATTTTAGCCTTTAATAGTTTTATTATTTATTGTCATCAATTAGCTTTTTAATCAAATGGATGCAAGTGAATTCTGTGACTTTATTTGCACGTGCCTTTTAAAAAGGTTGTTGAGGCCCGAAATTTGTTTTGGGCCACACGATTAGATTTGATCATGTGGCCCAAAACAAATTTCGGGACTCAACAACCTTTTTAAAAGGCACGTGCATATAAAGTCATGGAATTCACTAAGTCATGAAATTCACTAAGTGCATATTAAATCGTTGTATCGGTGAGACATCTCTAACTGTCCCACCGATGATGCTAACTCACACCGATAAGGCTTCCATACTCCACCTGGGGTCCACCAAGGCATAGGTACACAACTTGTGTAATTCCAGAGAATCATGAAGATAATCTACAATATTCATGCGAAGCTCCCGGAAAGACATCTGATCAAAGCTCTGTATTGTTGTATCGGCAGGACATCCCTAAGTTGTCCCCGGACACCATGAGGGGACGTTGCCCCCTCGACCCCCCACAAGGGGGCTCTGCCCCCTTGACCCTGCCCCTTGACCCCGCCGGTGGCTGTCACCCCCGGGCCCCTACTTCAATATTAAAAAAAACAAAAAAAATATGGGGGAACTGCGCTGACCAAGTATGCAAATTTTTAAAGGAGAGATTCACCATTTTAATGAATCGCTTTAGTGATTATTCACTAGGATTCACCAATGTGATTATTTTTTTTACCAATTATCCATTAAGATTCGCTAGGATTTTAAAATTTTTTGAATAATGTGCATAAGATTCGCCAAGGAAAATTAATATATTTTTCAAATAAAAGGAAAGATTCACCAGGATTTTACACCTTTGCTGAGGGGGGGGTTTCTTAAAGTTATCCTTGCGGCTAAGGTTGACATCATGCAAGTGAAATCAGCTCATCAACAAATTGTGGACGGATAATGGCCAACTCTAAAAGAGTGGGTTAGATATCCTATCCTTCAAGCTCAACTTAAACTCGAGAGGGTGTTCCTAAGGGTGTGCCTTAATAGAAATTGAATTCACATTAAATGATTAATAATGAGAAAAGGATAACCAAACCCAACTTGATTTCATAGCCCCAAATAATGTCACTAGACTAAGAACAATTGGCTTCATATAACCCCTATATAGATGATATAGTTATGCACACATAACCCACATAGAATTTATTCATTTGAGGCTCACTGAAAATATATCCTTAGTTATAATACGAGCTCATGAACGTATAAAAACTACTCTTGATCCTACACTAATAGTTTATGTTTGATGGATTTGGGATTGGCTTATGGTTTTAGATATGTTCCTATCTATTGGGTAACAAAGTCACGTCATTAAGAAGAGAAAAAACAAGAAAAGAATAACATGCAACTATGCATTTACACGTGCATCAATGGATATAAAACAATATAAATTTGGCATGCAAATTTGAAACCAAAACAATATAAATACACACCTCTTTGACCTCTTTAACATCTTGGTGGTATCCTTGCAAAGAATCAGAAGCTAAGAGTGTAAAATATGGTATCATTTTGGAGAGTGTGGGTTGCAAAGGTAAAATTTGTAGGTGGTAGCAGTCACGGCTAGGGCAGAAATGAATCTTGAAACATTGTTTTTTAATATACTTTTACATTTGGTGAGTACCAAATTTGGTGCTTGCCAAACATGCTTGGTATTACCAAGCCTATTTGGCACACACAAAAATCCTTTTTTTCTAATTTGGCACATTTTTTGTGTCACAACTTGGTGCACTTACCTAAATTATTGAAGCATAATAGAAAGATAAGGTTTAGTATTTGGAATGTATCCCCCCATTGGCATCTCAATTAGACACTTATGACCATCTCAAGTGAACCTCATATGTATGGTATCAATAGCCATTTCTCTGTCAACCAACATTTGATTTAAATGAACCATTTCCTTTTTCTGCATGCACTCAAATAATTCATTTGGAACACCCAAAGTTGGTAATAGTGTGATTATTTCACGATTAAAAAAGGGATGCAAAAATCTTCTCCAAATTAAAATATCAAAGGTTGTATTCTTTGAATTGAACTTGAGCATGCTTAGTTGTAGAGATAATTTGTGATATGAAGTAGGATCAACTACAACAACACCTTTATAGCCACCATACCTTATATAGAAAGTTGAAGGAAGGGGGTTACTAAATATGCATATATTAACTATCTATTTTTCTAAATACAAATAAATCTGTCCAATTCCATCTAAAAAAAATTATTCAATCTCATCAGTAGTAATACAAACCCTGATATTCAGGATGACGACAACTTCATGCTTCTTGACATTTAGCATCTTATTGGAAGAGCTAAATGATTGCCCCATTCTTGTTGCACACTTGGCTATATTCCTCATATAGCTAAATTTTCCCATTCATTTTGTGATGTTGTTAGCACTAATATTGTCATTGAAAGCAAACATGTAGACTGAATTTTCCCTCACTATTTTCCCATTTTATCAACATTCTATCATCTTGCATATAGATCCTCTACTTCACATATACTTCCATTGTCCATTATATTTATCCTTTTATATAACAACAATCCTACAATTTATACATGTCGACTAGTTTTTATTTTTTTTCAATGTATAAGCACCAATAAAATTGGACCATACAACTTTTTCAGGCTCCTATTCTACAAAAAAATTCTGTCAGTGAGTGTTACTTTTACAATGTTATTCAATCCTTCATTTGATACTATTGTACTACGATTGGGAGAGTCCATTTGTTTGTTTCTTTGTTGGTGGATTGAGACACGAGTCAAGGTTTATTAATTAACTTGCTATACAATACAAAAAAAAACACCTTCAAATTTTTAGTTACTGTAGACATGTAAAATATACATGCACCTAATCCTGATCCTACTAACATGATTTCGTCTTGAATCATACTCTCAACTTATCAACACCTTTCATCCCTTAATTAAGTAAATCATTATTTATTTAATTAGGTCTTTCTCCCCTGTTGATTAAATTAATCAATTTAATTTAATTGATCCTCTGTCATTTAAATAATTTATTTTATTTAAATTAAATCTCTAAAGTCCTCTTAATAAATTGAATAAATTAAACCTTATTTGATTTAATCTAATAGTATCCCCTTTAGTTAAATAAATCAAATCATTTATTTAATTAAACCCTTCCTCTCAATTTGATTTAAATCAATTCATAGATTTAAGTCTAAATTGTCACATCTCCTAAATTCCTCATTAAATTAATTAAACTTTGATTAATTTAATCTTAATCTATGTCACATTTTGGCGCTAGAAGGAGGGCAGACTTAAGAAATTAATCACGTTTTTCAAAATTTCTGCGGTATTTTAACATTTTCTTGCAAGTCATAGGAAAAAAGTTGTCCAGCATCATATTGAACTACTTTCATAGGCATGGCGCAATACTTCACCACTTTCAAAGAAGTGATGCCATACTAAACCACACATAATTTCTAAATCTCGCTGCTTTCTCTTCTCGCTTGTCTTTTTTTCAAATTTCCTAACTCTACCGGGTTCATCTCCGTGGTGCCTTCAACATCGCGGCTCCATATTGCACCACCTTTCCTCCAAACTCCACTGCTCCTATTTTCCCACCTAAAAATTTTGAAATTTTAAACAGGGTCGCTTCCAAAACTGCGCCGCTTACCCATATCACGCCGCTTATTCACTCTCTATTTCTGCAGAGTGTCGCCCACAATCAACCGCGCTGCTTTTGTCCAAGCTACGCCGCTTTTACAAACTGCACCGCACCTGCAGATTTCTGGTTTTTTTAACATTTTTTGTGATGTAGGAAACTTCCCATGGTCATAACTTCTGACTTGGATGTGGGTTTTGGCTGAAATTTTACAGGTGGTTTCTTAATGAGGTGGCATATGGATTGCCAACTATCAAAAACAAGTTGGTGGCAATTTTGGCACATTTTTGGGGCTGAAAACTTTCATCTTGGCCCTCAAAATGACATTTTAGTGTTTTTTCCTAGTTTTTTGAAAATTGTTTTTCTTAATAACTCAAAAACCCATGTTTCCAATTTCATATGTTAGTTGGCAATTCATCCTATCTTAGTTTTATAAAGTTTTTGGGAAAAAATAGGACTTTCAAAGTCATGTATGCAAAATTGCCAAAAATGGAAAAAATCTAACAATTGTTGAAACTTGCCAAAAGAGGAAATTTCTTGATCAAAAGTGAAGGAAGGAAAATGAGGGCCAAGGGTTCTTGATGATTTTATCATCTTATTGTATCAAGCGTTTTTAAACACTTTGGGAGAACTTATAATCCCTTTCTAAGGAATTTGTTAATTTCATTTGCCTTAGAATTACTAAACTTCTTTTGGGTTCTAAAATAAACAATCAAATTTATTTTCAAAAGTTGCCAAAGGGCTAAAAAGAACCTTAGACAAATTTACTAGATTTTGTTTAAAGGTTAATAATTGAACAAGGCAATCTCACATTTCCTTTGGTGCTTAATAAGAACTCATTATTGCTTCGAGGGAGTTAAAATGAACATGTGTTTTTTGTGTCTCGTAATCTTTTTTGCAAAGTAGTGTCATTTAAAAGGGTGTATGCACTTCTCTCACGCTTCATAGAAATCTTGAGAATCAAAAGCCTTTTTGGTGACACTAAGCTGCATAAAATATTGCCTCCACATTTCAATTTGGGTACCTAACAATTGAACAAAACATGCGAGTGTGAGCATGACATATTGCAGAGGTTCTCCATTTGTTTTTCAACAAAGATTGGTTGAACGACGGGATATGCTAGCTTGCTATTGTTTATCCTAGTGGGCATGCCTTGTGGGAAAAAGTAATCACCCAAGGGAATGACCCAACTGGGAACATGCTAAAGCCAAGCGACTTCCAACCGGTATATAAGTGTGGATTCTTGAGGAAAGTTCAAGAATCATGAGGATTATTCTGACGAGATGGAAATAAATGGACTCTCGCCAATGTTGGATAATCCCCCATGAACGGAATGCCCGAATTAAAACCCTTTTTTACAAAAGGCCAAAACCTTATCTATTTTCTTGGTGCAAGAGGTCACGTGCTCTTAAGCCGCCCCACGTTATACATGTGGTTTTGTTGTGGAGATGGAAAGTATGCCATGGGAGATTCATGGATACTAATGCTTGGCTGACCCGAGAAGTGTGTGCTATGGAGGGGAGCTAGTGTGGTCAAGCATTTAGCCATCCACACAAAATATGCACAGCTGGATTCGTCCAAGTGGGAACCCAACAAAATATTGTCTCATCATCCTAGGGTTGTACATTTGCTTGGAAATCAAAACACATTGCTTGGTCCTTAAAAACACTTGAAAACAAATATCCATTGAAAAATCTAAGTGCTCTTGCTTACCCTAGGGATTATGTCCTTAGAGGTTCCTAAGTGCTTGGGTTTAATCATCATTTGTTTCTCCCAAAGTCAACCTAGGAAACCTTTGCCTTGATTTCCTTGATTTCGACATAATACACTTTGTGGGATGAAAGAAAATTAGAACATTGGACATTCAGTTTGAAAAAGCTAATCAAGAAAGTGTTTATGGTAAAAAGAACCAAATCTAAACAAGATAACATACAATTGAACCGCACATGTGCTTGATCCCTTTTGAGTCATTTGGTTTTCATGCAAACATTGGTCTTTTAGTTTGAATTAATTCTAGGGAAAAATATGTTCTTCATCACCTTGGTCTTGTAAGTAAGTCCTCATAGGGTCATCTAGGATCAAGTGAAACACTTCACCCCTTTCAAAAATCAGTCAAATCCCATTTCACCAACAACTTTTGGAACTTTGAAAAAATCATTCATGCTCTAGACTTTTAGGAAAAATCAGCATCACCTTGTTCGGCTTAACACACCTAGCCAAATTATCATCTTGTATGCAAGTTTTCTCTAGGATAACACAAATTCCTAGGGTTTACAAGTACATTATCAACATCATCTTTCTTGGCTTAACGCACCTAGCCAAACTATCATCTCGTGCACACGTTTTCTCTAGGATAACACAACTTCCTAGAGTTTACAAGTGCATTATAACTTTGTTTGACTTAACACACTTAGTCAAACTATCATTAATCAAAATTAAATCAAACCAAGTCCTAAAGTCTAGCATTGATCCAAATTTCCTAAAATTTCAAACACCCATATCATTCACCCCTTTCATCCTTCATCTCATCTTTAGTCCTAAACCCTCGGAGGTCAACAAGGTCAAAAAACAAGAAGAAGCATGGAATATAAACTTGATTCATCCATCATGAGTAATCCGATTCAACCAAACTATCCAAGTCTCGCAATGCCAATGGATTTTCAAAACTTACATTTTTAGAATCCATACATGGGATCATTATCTCCTACAAACCTCAATGGTACAAAAAATGTGAGTTTTCCCAATCTAAATTTTGGAACACCTTTCCCATTGGTAGATTTAAATCAAAGTCAAAACTTACAAATCTATCAACCAAAAAATCAAGGTATGAGTCTTTCGAACAATAATCCAATCATAAAGCAAAGAATCATACCAAATCCTCCCATTTTTCCATCGATATCGCAACAACAGATGGCAACCATCCAAGCAACCCCAATGGTCAACACAACCACCGTCCCTGAAGTGTCTCAAGGACCAAGTGTCTCAATCAGACCACTCATCACAATGGTCAACACCATTCCCAACCCATCGCCACCATTGCCAAAACACAATTCATTCTCTATCATGTTGCAAGCGCTCAACAAGTTGCCCACCAAAAGGCACTCTGAAACCAACAAGCTACACAACTAGCTGCTCAACAAGAGAAAGTGTAATTAGCTGCCCAACAAGCTGCAAAATCAGCATAAGCCATACAATCTATACAAGCGGCACAAGTAGCCTAACAAGCACAGGCTCAAACTCAATCCCAACACCAAAATCGACAGACACAAGCACAATACTAGGCGCAATTGGAAGCAATCCACCAACAAGTAGCTAAATAGCAAGCCCAACAACAAGCATTGTTGGCACAACAACAACATGACCAACAACAAGTGTTGTTGGCTCAGCAGCAAATACAGGAATTACTTGCCCAAAAAAGCTTGGAACAAATTCCCACCACAATTTTTGAAAACAATAATCACGAGCTATCCATCGTTGAACACCTTGAAGATGTTTCCACCTCATCTGATGATCAAATCAACATACATCAAGAGCCATTTTTTAGTCATGATCAAGACCCCTCCTACAAATATTTATTTCAAGGATTGTTGATGTTATTTGATCCTATTGACATAAACCAAGATCCATCCACCAATGATCGTGTTGACAATGTATCTACATCACCTAACGAGTTAGAGGACATATCTCAAGAACTTATTCCAAAGCATGATCAATATCTTTCACCAAGGTCTAGCAATGATCCTTTCCAAAATATATGGACATCCTTTGACTTAATATGCCTACTGAAGATATCCAAGAAAGCAATCCATTCTTTGAAATTGACCCATGTCAAGAACTTGATCCAAAGCATGTCGAAAGCAATTCCGAAATCATTCGAGATCAAGAATTTGTATCTCCAAGCTACTACAATGATATAATGAACACTCTCATATCTATACAAGATTATCACATCCACATAGCACATACTCCTCCATCTACCCATGAGATGCTTTCCTTGGATGGAAACGTAGATGACCTTCATTCAGAACATAATTCTTTTACTCCTGACATTATTGTACAAAAAGAGTGGGTTATTGATTCCTACAGTCAAACTGAATTGTCAACGTCAGGATCAGATATATCCCAAATTCAGACTAAGGACATCATGTATGAATATATCCAACATTATCCACTCAAGGAAATAGGTTAGAATGAATAGGATATTCCAGAGTCAATAGAGCAGCAAATTGGAATAACATCATCGACAGTGGTCATTCGTCAGAGAATGCATTCTGAACAAGGCATCTCAAAACAAGGAGAATCAAAGAACAAAGGTGCTATTATCACCATACTCGGGGTAACTTCGTCTCAAGAAAATGTCAACATAGGGAGCACAAAGAATCCTTATGATTAAACCAATGCCAATACTACAACCCGCCATGTCACGAATCTTCATCCACCCATCACTCCATCCACGAATTGGGACCAACATCAAAAGGGATATTTGAATCAAAGCATGAAGAATTTTATCAAATAAAAATAAGCTAAGAAGCGTACTGGATAAATCAAATACACTTGGATACCAAAAAATACAAAGAAAAATCATCCCTATCAAACTCCATTAGTCAAAGAAACTATGGGGCAAAATAAAAAAGGGGTAAGTATCCATCAAAGATGTCCACAAAAGTGAAAACAAGCTTGTCAAGAAACATACAAAGTGTATCAAGTAGTTGGTCCTAATTCCATACACACTTCCATATCCACCCACTATTGCTCATCTTCCCAAGTTTGGAGAGTCAAAGGTTCCAAACTATCAACTAATCCATCTACTATTGCTAAACACACTCCATCCACGCCTCCACGCATGATATCCAATTCTCACATTGACCATGTGTTGGAAACAAACCTTCATCATAAGGATTCAGAAGGCACTCTATCACGATGTGTGCACAAAGACAGAGTTAACTCCAATATCAGCAAAGCAGATCAGGAATCTCAAAAGTTGCATTCAAGTACACTTATCTTGGCAAGGCAACTTCTTCAAACAGAATATCGATGGCACATTATGACAGAAGAATCTACATCAGCACCACCAAGTGGTCCAGCATCAGCTTAAAATCTCTCATAAAATACAAAAAGTATAAAATTCCAAAAAAATCAAAAAAATGATTGAAAATAGTAAAGAGAAAAAATCGTCCTCTGGTGAAAACCACTGCGGTGGCGCTTTGGACAAGTACCATGATGAAAACCTGGAAAACAAGAATCATGTGTAGAATCGAGCATCTGCATGTGCTAGTTCAATTGGAAACATCTCATCCCATCCATAATAAAGCCAACATTCCATCCATAAATCCGTTCATCCATGAACCATTTATCCCATCCATTTTTATCCATCTACATCTATACTCCAAGCTATCTTGATCTTGGAAAATTTTGGTGCACACTTTTCACTTGCTTATGGTAGACATCTTGACATGGGTCATTTTCATTGATCCCCTCCTACCCAATGTTATCTGAGCCTTGAAGCATTATCCGAATGAGCATTCCTCTGTTCAAACACCTTATCTTGTCACAAGATAATCTTTGGCATCCTTTGCATGCTTACCATATCTATCCACACACCTATCCAAGAATCCATGGCCTTTCAAACATTGCTAGACACTGGGGGTAGAGATTTGCATCTTGCTTCGAGAATAAATCTTGATCTATATCTTCACACTTATGTGGCGATCCGAACATTGGAAAACATGAAATCAAACTGGTTAAATCATTTATGAGCAAAAAGGGCCAAGATCCAAATCATTGGCCCATGACATATTTTGATGAGAAGATGTTCCTTATCAAGCTTTATCTTTCATCGAACATCAATCCAAACAATCAATATCAGTTGCATCTAATGTGTACTTCAACATCACATCAAAATCATCAAAGCTATTTTGTTCCAAATCAAGCTTCATCAATCTTGATCAATCGAATCCAATCAATTATCACCTTGTTTGGCTTAACACACTTAGTCAAACTATCATCTTATGCATGAGTTTACTCTAGGATAACACAACTTCCTTGGGTTTACAAGTCCATTATCATCTTGTTTGGCTTAACACACTTAGCCAAATTATCAAATCCATCATCAACTTGTTTGACTTAACACACTTAGTCAAACCATCCTCTTCTGTACAAGTTTACTATAGGATAACACAACTTCCTAGAGTTTACAAGTGCATTATCACTTTTGTTTGACTTAACACACTTAGTCAAACTATCAACCCATCAATCTGATCAATCAAATCCTAGCTTGGTTTTCAACAAAACCCCAAAATAGAGCGCTGGTATCATCACATATCCAAATTGTCAAAATCATGCGAAAAATCAAAAACATTCAAAAAATCTATCAAAATTTCAAAAACATCCAAATCATATCAAAAATCCAAAAACATGTCAAAAATCTCATAAAATTGTCAAAAAGAATTTTAATCATTGAGTCTTGTCAGTCTTCCACCTTGTCTGAACTATGTTGTCTCTGAGCTTGAACATAGGCAAGGTTGATCTTTGATCATCCCCCAAGACAGTTAGGTTAGTCCTTAGGCGTCCGTCACATTGGCAATCTGTTTGCCCATCTATCTCACATCTTAGGTCAGTCCTTAGGCATACGTCGCAATAAAATGGCAACCCGTTTGCCCATCCATCTCATCGGTAGTCAAGTCAATTTTTGTCTGAACTACATTGTCTCTGAGCTTAAACATAGGCAAGGTGAATCCTCAATTGGCCCCCAAGACACAAAATCCAAAAACATTTGTAAAAAATCTCAAAATACCAAAAACAGCCTCAAAATATCTGAAAAATCCAAAATGGTGCATCCATTTCATCTCGCTTTCACTTGTGATCATCTCACTCATAATAAAATCAATCATCACCCTCACCCTTTGGTGAGTCAGTCAGAAGCAAGTCTAGCAGGTTCAAAAGTGAACACTCTAAATCGTCAGAGTCTTGAAAGTCTAAGTCAGTAAGCAAGGAAGTTGATCAATTCGGAATATCAATAGTTTGTCACCCAAATCAGTCCCATCAAAACCCTGATCACAACATGTCCTAGGATGAAGCTTTCTTATGATGGACATAAGCATCAGGTACCCAACAGTAGTTTAGCCTTGGCTAGCCATATGAAGAACATTAGCTTGTTTGGTTTTCTTTATTTGGTCTTTTATTGACTTATCTTATTTTGTACTCATTCCAAGGACCTATCGATGATGCCTAAACACAACAGGTTTAGAGAGAAGGGAACGGGGCAATGATCATTATCTTTTTTATCTATTGTGCTTGTTGGATGTTCTTGTAAAATAACTTGGCGAATACTTGCTTTGTTAGGTCCGTCCTAGCAAGGTTTTTGTATGCTAAGTGTGAACAAGAATACTCCTATCTGATTGACAAGTCAAAGTCCATCACACTAGGTACAACGCCATCCTGGTACTTTATACCTTGATGCATCGTACCTATGTGTGTTATCAAACATAAAGTAATTGGACCTTTGAAAATCCCAACTCCTGGTAAGAAAATCATCATCATCATTGGTAATAATGTGAACTTGTGTGGATCCTCCTTCCATCCATCTTATTCTTCTTATTCTTCTATCTTACTAACATTTCTATCTAAAATCGGTGTGTTGTATCAAATATACACGAGGCTACCCATGGCCAATGGCTGTCTATACATCATCAATATTGTCTACATCAAAGAATTATATTTCGTCCTCTGATCAATAGAACCACTCCTCTCGCATTTTATCGTGATCTCGATCGAAAAATCGTACATTTCCGCTCGATCTATCAAGGGGGCAGTATACTAGCGTAATCCTTCTTGCTGGGGCAATAGTGAGGCATCTGAAAAATCAAAAAAATTTGAACTTTTGATCATAACAGTTTATTCTTTGAATCAATGCAACAAGTACATTACTTCAAAGAGGGGTAAAATGTAGACACGTAAAACATTCATGCACCTGACCCTAATCCTACTAACATCATTTTGTCTTGGATCATACTCTCAACTTATCAACACCTTTCATCCCTTAATTAAATAAATCATTATTTATTTAATTAGGTCTTTCTCCCCTGTTGATTAAATTAATCAATTTAATTTAATTGATCCTCTGTCATTTAAATAATTTATTTTATTTAAATTAAATCTCTAAATTCCTCTTATTAAATTGAATAAATTAAACCTTATTTGATTTAATCTAACACTATCCCCTTTAGTTAAATAAATCAAATCATTTATTTAATTAAACCCTTCCTCTCAATTTGATTTAAATCAATTCATAAATTTAAGTCTAAATTGTCACATCTCCTAAATTCCTCATTAAATTAATTAAACTTTGATTAATTTAATCTTAATCTATGTCACATTCTCTAGAGAGTGCAACTTGCACAATAAATCAATTACTTTGATTTATTAATTGCCTATTTTCTCTCAACATGGCATCAAAAGGGAATATTCCCTCAATTTGAATTCAAAAATTCCAAGTGGACTTGGTCCTTCCAACAAGACATTCAATGCCTCTTACATGTCCTTGTGCATTGAGCCAAGTGACATTAACTCCATTCTTCTCTCCCTCCAACATGTCACATTCAAAATTCAAATTTGAATCCAATGGAATTTATCATGCACATTGACCAAAATGTGCTCATTCCTCAACCATTCACCTCTTGACAAGTGGTATGTGGCCATTGGATGTTGAATGATCCCACATTGCCTATTTTCACTCTCTCTTCCATTTTGGAAATCTATAAATGAGAGACTCTTCCTCTCATTCAAACATCCACAATTTGAGTAAACTTACTATACTCAACTTCATCATCATCCAAAATTGCATGCAAAGTTACTCTCTTCACATTGAGAGCTAATTTTTCCCATTTCACTCAACCACTTATCATCTTCAAGATTTGTAACAAGGTTAATGCTCAAATCTCTTTGGAGATTTGACCATTTTCTCAAACCACTCAACATTGCAACTTAGGAATTGGGAAAGGGCCAATTGTAACATCTCATTGGCACTAATTCCCCCATGGGATAACTAATCTATTGGCTTAATTAGGATATAACTTCATTTCTTGTATTGTGTTCTTCATTTTCCTAATTTTAGTTTAAATAGGTGGATTTCATGGGGAATCTCTCATGCTTGTGTACTTGCATTTGATCTAACAATTAACATGTTTTTTTTTCTTGTGCTTTTGCAGGTTTAGGGGTTCACGGTTACATATATTATTCTATCAACATTTTCCTTGCACTCCCTTCAGGTGCAAGTTCTAGTTTAATATAAAAGAATATGTGATGTGAGAATAGACAAATTTCTATACATAAAAAAATAGATGAATTAATGGGTCAAAGTATTTTTTTTAAATTACATATCTAATGTACATTTAATTCATTTCACTAATGACATATATGTCATAGATTTTGACTTTATAGTATATTTTTAAGTCATAGATTTTGACCTTACAGTATACTTTTAAATCATATATGCTTCGAGAAAACTTAAAAAAATGTATTGTTGTATACTATATTAAAAGTGTATCTTTGAAATATATTATTTGCCATGATTTATGGCTAGGAATATGGTTGTAAAGTATAACATAGCTTAGCTATTTATCTCTTCCATTGAATAATTTCCATGTAGGTTCCTTTGCATTTCTTTCATTCTTATCGGGCCTCTACCTACATATGCAACTATGTCTTTTCTCCCAACATGTTGTAGTCTACAACATTTATCCGCCCAATAATAGTATGTAGTTTGAAACTTTTTAAAGTAACATAATAAGAATTAATTATATTTATTATAATATAATTGAGTAATGAGAATCTCTTACAAATAAGAGCTCTCCCTTAAACCATTCCCGATTCTTCCTCTTACCCATAGCTCATCCACTATTCCACTAAAATCAACTTTCAATGAATAGAGAATTAGATGGTTGTATTGGGCAGTCATGTGTAAATCCCTAAGATTGTTTGGTTTTGAGATCAAACATAGTGCCAATGATGAAGAATTAAATAAATCCAATGTGGCAGATGCATGTAGTACGATAACAAAGAGTTGAATGTTCAAGTGCAAATTCTGCTACAGGTAGTTCAAGAATTCATAAGTGTTAGTTGACCACCAAAATGCATAGAAGAGCAAGTGTTAGCATCCAAGTAGAGCGCAAACTAAGGTCATCTATAGAACTGGGAGGACCAT
Source organism: Sequoiadendron giganteum (assembly GCA_007115665.2). Lineage (NCBI taxonomy): Eukaryota > Viridiplantae > Streptophyta > Pinopsida > Cupressales > Cupressaceae > Sequoiadendron > Sequoiadendron giganteum. The sequence continues at coordinate 149,930,501 of CM021101.1, read as the reverse complement.
CACTATTGGTTAGGTGGGCAACACCTTCTACAACTGATTACTTAGTCTACTATATGCTTTTCCTTTAAATGCACCCAATATTGTGCCTCCATTCGTCTCGGGCTACCAAGAGCTACCAAGGAGCATTTTGGGATCAAATATTGAGTCATCTGTGCCCAGAATAATTTTCCCATCATGGTCTTATGTTCTAGAGCACAACTAGTATGGTTTGTCTCTTATCTCACCTTCTTATTATGTCATTAGTGGTGCCACCTTTTATTCCTCATTTATAGTCATACCCATAGAGCAACCATTGTGCAGAGAAGGTAGATTTTGTTAGCCATAGTCTTGGTCTCTAGTGGATGAGCTCAAATCAGGTTTCAAAACACATGCCAAATTTTCTCAGCTCATAAACAACTCACAAAATTGTGATCATTGGAGAGTTGATTACAATGGGTTAAATCTTTAGTTAGTTCTCAATACCACAGAGCCCTAAGTGCATTGGAAATATTTTGTATTAAAAAAAAGTTATGATTTTTTTCTTCTAAATGCAACACAATGTCTACTCCACACTTGAAGCAAATGCAAATGTCTATAGTTAAGGATCTAGTTAAAGAAACAATTAAACGGAAACTAAAAGTTGGCCTAGTCAAGAAATCATGTTGAGGTATAAAATTATTATTAGTATAGATATTCTAACCACATTTATTTTATTCTCTTAAAAAATATTTTATTTTACTTTGAATTTTTTTACTATCAAGAGATATTCTACTCAAAAATACCCACCGCAACTTTGTCAACTAGAGACTTTGTCCTCTTTCTATATGCAAACACAACTTACCAACTATGAATGACAAGTCATAAAGTAAGTGTTAGTAGACACATAATAAAAGCAAATAGAATGATTATTAACTTTGACTACTTGTAATTAGTTCCCTAATTGTTTGCGCTTGTGGTTACTTCTAATCACAAGTGCTAATAATGAGAGAACTAGTCTAACCACAAGTGCTAATGATTAGGGAACTAATTGTGGGTAGTCAAAGTTAATAATCATTCTACTTTCTTTGATTGTGTGTCTACTAATACTTAGTTTATTACTTGCCATTCGTAGCTGGAAAGGTGTGTTTGTACATAGAATGAGGACAAAGTCTCCAGTTGATAGAGTTGTGGTGGGTATTTTTGATTATCTAATATCCCTTGACAGTAAAAGAAAATTCAAAGTAAAATTAAGTATTTTTTAAGAAAATAAAATAAATGAATGTTAATTATAATATCTATATACTATTAATAATTTTATACCTCAACATGATTTCTTGATCAAGCCAAATTTTAGTTTCCTTTTAACTGATTTTTTAACTAGATATTTAACTAGAGACATTTACATTTGCTTTAGGTGTGGAGTAGGCACCACATTCCCTTTAAAAGAAAACAATCATAACTCTTTTTAAATACAAAATATTTCCAATGCACTTATGCCTATGCAGTACCAAGAATTAAGTCAAGATTTAACCCACTATCACCGACTCTCTAATGATCATGATTTTGTGAGATGTAACTTATGAGCTAAGAAAATTTGTCTTGTTCATTGAAACACACTTCAATCTCATCCACTAGAGACCAAGGAAATGGCTAACAAAATCTACCTTCTCCATGTAATGGTTGCTCTATGGGCACAATTGTAGATGAGAAATAAAATTTGGTATCGTTGATGCCACAATAAGAAGGAAACACAAGAGACAAACCATATTGATTGTGCTTCGGAACATAAGACCGTTATAAGAATTTTTTTCCAAACTTTGATGACTCAACAAACGATCTCAAAATGCTTTGTGGCTATAGCTCCTAGTAGCCCAAGATGGGTAGAGGCACAATAGTGGGTGTATTTAAAGGAAAAGTGTATAACGAGCTAAGAAATCAGTTGTACAAGGTGTTGCCCACCTGGCTAGACGGTCCTCCCAATGCTATGAATGACCTAAGTTTATGCTCTCCTTGTATGTCAGTGCTCACTCTTGTGTCTGTTCTATTGCCCCCCTAATGGTTCTATGAGTTCTCAAACTCCCTACAACAAAATTTTCATTTGAACATTTGGATCTCCATGATCGTACTACTAGCATCCACCGCATTGGATTTGTTTAACTCTTCATCATTGGCACTCTATCTGATCTCAAAACCAAACAATCTTAGGTATTTGCATGACCACCCACTACAACCATCTGATTCTCTTTTCATTTAAAGTTGATTGTATTGGAATAGTGGATAGGCTATGTGTAAGAGGAAGAATGGGGAATGGTTTAGAGGAGAGATCTTATTGGTAAGAGATGCTCATTCCTCAATATATATTACAATAGATATAATTAATTCTTATTATGTTACTTTAAAAAAAATCAGACTACATACCATTATTGGGTAGATAGATGTTGTAGACTATAGCATGTTGGAAGAAAAGATAGAATTACATATGTAGGTAGAGGCCTAATAAGAATGAAAGAAATGCAAAGGCACCTATGTGGAAATTATTCAATGGAAGAGATAAATAGCTAAGCTACGTTATACTACACAACCATATTCATAGCCATAAATCATCATGACAAACAATATCTTTGCATGGTACACTTTTAATAGAGTATACAACACTATTTTTTTAAAGTTTGCTCGAAGTAGACATGATTTAAAAGTATACTATAAGGTCAAAATCTATGACTTAAAAGTATACTATAAAGTCAAAATGTATGACATATATGTCGTCAATGAAATGAATTAAATGTATTAGATATGTAATTTCAAAAAAAATACTTTGACCAATTAATTCATGCATTTTTTATGTACAAAAAGTGCAGTTAAGGTAAAAATTTAGGGAAAATACATATAAAAAATTATAATGAAACCCTAACAATGCACAATGAAGTACACGATAACATGAAAATCAAAATAATATCTAAACTTGATTGATCTCCATTTCTCTTCTCAACCTCGCATGAGAATGCAATATTTTAAAGGATTGTTGATGGAGGAATGTTGGTTGCTCATTATTGCAACAACATAACATTAAGATGAAATGATAGATGAAAATAGATAGATGAAAGATGATGGATGAAAGATTGTAAAGATAATTTGGCAGAGGAAGGGTACTTGAAAGCTCATCCATGCAAATGGCTTGGTTGTGGGTTAATTTATAGACTTGCAAGATGGATGATCAATGGTGGGGAGAAAAAGGATGAATCAATGGATGAGAGTGAAGGAGAGACAATAATGAATGTGCATGCGCTAATTGTCCATGAAAAGGCACTCTATTTAGAAACCTTGGGTGGGCTTTGATAGTGGTAAGATTCCTTTCTCCACATTGAACACTTTTTCTATTTTGGAGTTGGCGTGATGAGGAGATAATATTTTTTTTCCTATTTTATTAAATTGTCCCACATTTTGATTATTGTCATTTTTCAAAGACAACAGGGCCCACTTGCACATTTTAGAAGAATAAGATAAAAATGGAAGAAAATTAAATTAAATAAATAAATTTATTTAATTTAGGTGGATGGTGAATAAATAAATAAAATATTTTATTTTATTTACTTATTAGAAGAAAGATACAATAATTAAATAATTTAACATTATTTAATCATTTGATGGAAGATAGAAGAATAATGAGCATTAATTAAATAAATAAAATTTAATTAATTAATTAAAGATATGGAGAGGAAAATAAAATATAAGTGTGCTAGACAAAATGAAGGTATGTGGTGAAAAATGCGATAAATGCCTAAATAATGAAATGGGCCAATTTTGGGTGTCTACATTTTTCCCCTCTTTGAGATGATGTTCGAGATGATGAAATTTCTGTTAAGTAACATCATTTCAAAGAAGCTAAGGTATGGATAGAAGAAAATGGATGAGGATAGGAAAGATAGGATAATGATGATGTAGAGATATGATGATGGGATGATGATGTAAGGATATGATGATGCCACCTTGAGAGGATAGGTGGGTTGAAAAAACATAGATATGCTCTCAAAATGAATGAAACGATAAAGGAGGGATAAGATGAATGATACAAGATAAGAAGTAGATGAAAAAGAAGAATGATACGTTATGCTGCAATAAAATGAGCAATCATATGTTTGATGTAGCACTAGACGTTATGCACCAAGGTATAAAGACCAAGGTGATGATGTGTCTCATGCCCTAGCGTAATACAACCTTGTCTAGATACAAGATATGAATATTACTTGGGAGTGATGTAGATTTGATGTAAATGCAAGATAAAAATTATAACACATGTAAGAAAGCAAACAAGCATGCACAAATGATACAAAAAAAAACAAGGTATTGACCCTATCAAGCTATAAACCATTGATTAATTTATTGATTGATGATGATGATAGTGTTGTCATTACGAGGAACGACATATCCCTAGATCAGCACAAGGATGATCGATCGATTGATTGATTAAATATATGAGGATTGGATAATGTTTTACAACTAGGCTCAAATATGATTTGCATGATAAGATTCAAGGTTGCAAAGAGACATGATGACCAACATTGGAGGTGATTTAATCATGGATAAATGATAAGGATGTGAACTATGATGGAATGGTAACACATAAGGATATGAAAGGGAATCTAAAGCATGCATTGGTAATTTTTCCCCTAATCTAATCAAGAACAAAGGAAGGGAAATGGGACATGGATTTTGATAAGCTAGGAGATATGGAATGGAAGAATGCAAGGGTAAGGATAATGAATAAGATATGGACTCAATGCTAAGTATTCTTCCCCTATTCCTCATCAAGACCAAGGAAGGGAAGAAAGAATGCATTTAGATAGGATGGTGGAATATGGATAAGGTGAAGGATATGGCATAGAAGATATGGATAAAGTGTGTAGGATAAGATGTATGATGTTCAAGAAGATCCTTAACATTGTCAATAGCAAAGGTGGAAAGGTAAAGGATGAACATAAAGAGCATAATGGATATGAATGGCAGGATGGATGAAACTTTCCCCCAGATGTAGAGTGCAAGAGAAATGAAAAATAAATAGGATATGAATAAGGATACATGAAAATGGAAGGTAGTATATACATGATATAGGAAGATGGAGGGAGGACTCAAAGCATCAAGTTTCATGACTACTATCCCTCGAATATCATGTGCTTCAATAAACCATGGAAATGGGAATTAGACTCATAAATGTTGATAAAATAATGGCATGATGGAAGAAGCTAAGGACTTATGCAAATGTTTGGATTAAAGGAGGATAATGGGGGATGAATGTTGGATAATGGATACAAGGTTGGAAGGCTTGTTGATGGATAAATGGAAAGGATGGAAAGATCAACATTGGCACACACCTTGAAGGGTGGTGGAGTGATGGAGGAAAAATGGATTCAAAAGGTGACAGGTTTTTAGATGGAAGATTGAAAGAAGATTTTGGATTAGAAAATATGGATGCCAATTTAGATTTTATTGCTTCTATGAGACTTTTAGGAATCCACATAGCTTTTGAATTTGGTTTTTACTTTCTGGGCCTTTGTGGCCTTTGAGATTTTTCTTTTTGCTTTATGGACCTTTGTGAGCTTTGAAAATTTTCTTTTTTATTTATGGGCCTTTGTGGCCTTTGAAATTTTTCTTTTTGATTTATGGGCCTTTTTGGCCTTTGAATTTTTTCTTTTGACTTTGGATCAGATTTTCTTTTATGAGACAAGGAGACATGTAAATTCTTTGATATATGTGGATTTTGATAAGGAAGATTTTGGCATTTACACCCAAATTGCTTCCAAGAGCAATGGGATAGGTGGATGGAGATGAATGATATGGAGGTATAATTGATGGTTTAATGTAGGTATAATTTTGAGAGGGCATCAAGGATGTGTGCCTTTTTTTTTATTGATGAATAGGAGATGGAGAGATGTAGGGCCCCAATATGGATGGAAGGGTGGATGAACTAGGGTTTGGATGATAAGGACCAAGGATAGATGGAATTTTTGGTGGAATAGGATAATAACCTAGGATAGATGGAAGGTTTGATGGACTAGGATAAGCACCCAAGATAGATGGAAGGTTTTATGGACTAGGATACTTAGGTTTATTTTGATGGAATCTAGACCTACAATGGGTAACAATGTCTTGAGCATGAGGTGTATAACCAAGATAATATGGATTTTCTTGGATATAAAAGGGTTCTAGGATACCTTGTTCATGAAGGCCTAATGCTTTTCATTTGTAGTTCATACTTTGACACATTCATTTGCCAATGGGATATGGGTGCTGGCAAGAAGTTGAGTCCACTTTTTGGCCAAAAAGTGGAAGTGTTTTCCCTGATTTTCAGAATTTGACACTTTGACCTTAAAATTTGAAGCACTTAGAGATGGAATCTTCGAAAAATTCACTGATCATAAAATGTAGTACTCGGAGTCTAGTTTCCAAATATGTAATTTACTTCAATACCCAGATTGTACAAATTGAGTTTTAATAGGCATTTGTAAAAACTATTGTTTAAAAGTCATTTTTTTTAACCATACCATGCACGTGTACGACATTCATATTTTGACTTAAATTATCATATTTTTCTAAATCCTTTTGGGAAAAGATTTGTGACTCACTGAAACTTGCCCTGGATATTTTTTTGTAATTTTTTATCGAATTATTATTTTTTTGTTAATTTTTTATCAGGCATATTTGTCATTTAGAAAAATCATCATCTACAACACGCATAAGATGACCTAAAGTTATCATTTTTTGCAATTTTTTTTTTTAAATTGAAAAGAATTGTCTAAAGTTTGCCCTTGTGCAATCTGTTCGTCAAAATTTTATGTTGATCAAAAGTTATTAAAATAGTAAAAACCTCTGATATTTAAAGTTTATGGACCAATTTCATCAGAAATTAATTGAAAAATAGAAAAAATAATCCAATTGTAAAAAAAATTACATATTTGGAATCTACATTGTCTCATCTAAAATGGGTTTTAATTTCGTCAAAAAATTCTACAAAAAAAGTCATCAGCCATATGTCCAAACTCGGTATTTTTCTCTGACATTGTTATAACCTTCAACTTGTAGGTCAAACTAGGTTGAAGGCCTAGGTTCAGATTCCCAATGCTTTTCCCGAATCAAAATCTGAGGCAAAAACTCGACCACAAAGCAAAACCAATTTGAAATTTTAAAAATTTATTAAAAAACTCATTTTTAATGCTTTTACAAAATGGGAAACAGGATCCCACTTTACAAAACGGGATCTTGTTTTGTAAATTAAAATGAAAAAATCCATTTTGGAAAATTTTCAAAACGGGATCCCATTTTGAAAAATTCAAAACTAGAATTTAAAATTGATAGTTTCCAAAAAGCGAACTTTAAAACGGGATCCCATTTTGAAAAAATTCCAAAATGGAGATTTTAAAACGGATCCGTTTATTAAAACTGGATCCCGAATTTTTACAATACGGGATACTGTTTTTAAAAAATAGGATCCCGAATTTTTAAAATACGGGATCCCATTTTTTTATTTTAGGCTCGGGATCCCGAACCTAAATGGAAACCCGTTTATTAAAAACAGGATCCCATTTTTGTAATGCCGATTTCACGTTTTTGCAATGCCGATTTCTTTTTTTTGGCTAAGGCAAAAACTTCCACGTTTCATGGACTCAACTTCTTGCACTTACCCATATGTATTATTAATGAAACAAGATGTAGGCCCATCATGAGGTGGATGTGATATGAAAGGAATAACAATATCTTGGAGTAAACCACCTTGAATAAAAGTGAGGGAACCCATTTTATAGGTGTGGGGTTCATGGATAGCTTGAATACGGGTGATAGACTCCTATGGAGGATGGGGAGAATTAGGTTGAATGATAGGATCTTGACATAGGGATGATAATGGGATACTTTGATCTTGACTTGGAAAGGGATCACAAGGTGTAGGAGATGGTGTAGCTTGATCTTTATTAGGTATGGAACCATCATGAAGTGGTATGAAAGGAATACCTTGATCATGAGAAGGATGAACATCATCATGGAATGAAAGGGTATCCTTGAATAGAGGTATATCTTGATCTTGATGAGGAAGGGAATCTTGAGATTTCATGGAAATCATATCTTGATAATCAAATGATAGGACATCATTGGATATGATGGAATAACTATCATGCTCTTTGGATGCAATGAATCATGAGATGGTATGGATTCATTAGATGAGGTTGAAGGAGGACTTGGAAGGATACTTTTCTCTTGAGATGGAAGGAGATCATCTTGGATGAAAAAAAGAGATGAGGGGATCATCATGAGGTTCTTGAGAGATGGGATCTTGGTAAAATATTGGAGGGGATTGGAGATTTTTGGTATCATTGGATGGAGTGGAAAGAATAATTTGATCTTGATGTGTAGGGGAGTCTATGCTAGCATGCTTTGGACTAGGAGATTGACATGAATCATAGGATGTAGATGGTATGATAGGAGAGGACGGTTGGATAGGTTTGTTAACTGGGGTGAAAGACTCGTGAGGTTTATTTTGAGTTATGGGGGATGAATATAGATGCATGACATGGTAGGATTGCTCAATATTATTTGTGTTTGAGGACTTAGATTTGGGCTTGTCATTTAACCTTTGTAGAAAGTCATGGACATTGAACTTGGATGATGTAGTTTAAGGTGAGGATAAAGGCTTATGAGATGATTGCATCACTTCATTCAAATGTTGGGATTCTAATTATTTTTCAAGATCTTTCAAACGATGGTCAAAATATTCAATCCTTTGGCTTCATTCCTAGGTTAGGGATGAATATGGAGGATAGCGGTTAGACATGTTTGGTTGATGGTTTGGTAATATTTTGAGGTGTTTAGGGATTGTTAGAGATGATTATCAGGGTTTTGGGAAGGTTATGAATGTTAGAATGCTATGTTTATGTGTTGGTGTTTATAGCTTGATATGGCAATTTGCAAAAAAATGATTACACATGTACACACATGAATCACACATGCAAGACACATAAGAAAGTTTGAATTTGAAATTATGAATGTGATGATTAAGCATGCACTTGAAGAAGACACATGAACAAGTCCTAGAACTGGTCAAGAGGGTATGAACAACTAGGTCTTAAGCTAGGATGCACAAGGTTGACTAGGGATAATTTGAAAGAAAAATCTTGCCACACACCTAGGAGAAAGAGGTAACCCACCCTTCACCTTCACTTCCCAAAGGTATGAAGTTGTTTGGGGCTTAGCTAAGAGTGACAATATTTTAACTCCTAAAGAAGCGTGTCTTTCGATTCACACCTCAATTGAGGTCATCCCTTGGAGTGGTGTGTGCTCCAAGCATGCCTCTTAAGAAGGGTATGCCAAAATAAAACCAAGTGAGGTGTTTTTGATCACACACGCACTTGATTCACACTCACAGTTGTTAATTTTCATTTAAAAAATCAAAATGTGTGTAAAATAGTTCAAACACTTATTCTTTTTAGATCCCAAAGCCAAATGTGTAGGAAGATAGCTATTTATTTTAACCCAATTTCAATGATGTGACAACAAACAAGATGTTTTTTTAAATCAAGCTCAAAATCCAAGTGTGTGATCAAGCAAGTTATTCTTTTTAAGCCCCAAATTGAAGTGTGTTGACAAGCAATGATTAGAGATGAAAGATGAAATGTGTGCACCTAATTATTTTTGTCCTTAAATCTTCTATAGATTCTAATGTCAATGTTGTTCCATCTCCTTAGATTCACCTACAAAATCAGAAAATGATATTATAATGCAACCATAAAAATAAAACTCATCAGACAAGGAAAATTGTAATTTCAGATACATGTTTTTAACATAGCCGAATTAGATTCAATTATTTTAAGACATTATTGATCTGAAAAATAAAAAATCAAAGAAGAGTGCCCTACTAATTTTCTGAGACTTTTCCAAAAATGTAAAGAAGTTAGAAAAATTCCTTGTTTTGCACCCAAAAATTTGGATTTATGAAAAACCTAAAAAAAAAAGATCATATTGTTTTGCATTGTATTTGACCCTTAAATTCAATCTGTAAAATATAGAGCCCCGTTAGAATTACAAAAGATTTTCAAAAATATAATTTTTTTTTGGAAAATTCGCTAATTTGCGTCGAGAAAGTCAATTTTATGAAAAACATAAAATCATGATAACTCCTACAAAAATGGTGATAAACTCACAATTTTTTTTTGTAGCCTCTTGAGATGATGCAAAAGCTTATGTGAAAATCTTGTAGAAAAATTCATAGTCGTTTGGAAGATATGAATAAATTTGTAAAACCTAGGGTTTTTTCCAAAAATGACATAAACTTGCAAAAAAAGTTAATGAAACCTGTAAAAAGAAAGCTAGATCAAAAGATTCATGTCAGGTTCACCAATTTAGTTAAGGTAAAAATTTAGGGAAAATACTTAAACAAATTATAATGAAACCATAACAATGCACAATGAAAGACAAGATAACATGAAAATCAAAATAATAAATTCAAATACAAACCAATCTCCATGCTAATCCTGATTGATCTCCATTATTCTTCTCAACCTCACATGAGAACGCAAGATTTTGAAGGATTGTTGATGGATGAATGTTGGTTGCTCACTGTTGCAACAACATAACATTGAGATGAAAATGATAGATGAAAGATGATGAATGGAAGATTGTAGAGATAATTTGACAGAGTAAGGGTACTTGAAAGCTCATCCATGCAAATGGCTTGGTTGTGGGTTAATTTATAGACTTGCAAGATGGATGATCAACAGTGGGGAGAAAAATGATGAATCAATGGATGAGAGTGAAGGAGAGACAAGAATGAATGTGCATGCACCAAGTGTCCATGAAAATGTACTCTATTTAGAAACCTTGGGTGGGCTTTGATAGTGGTAAGATTCCTTTATCCACATAGAACACTTTTTCTATTTTGGAGTTGTAATGAGGAGATAATAGATTTTTTCTATTTTATTAAATTGTCCCACATTTTGATTATTGCCATTTTTCAAAGACATTGGGGCCCACTTGCACATTTAGAAGAATAAAATAAAAATGGAAGAAAATTAAATTACATAAATAATATTTATTTAGTTTAGGTGGATGGTGAATAAATATATAAAATAATTGATTTTATTTATTTACTAGAAGAAAATACAATAATTAAATAATTTAACATTATTTAATCATTTGATGGAAGATAGAAGAATAGTGAGCATTAATTAAATATTTAATTAATTAAAAATTTGAAGAGGAAATGAAATATAAATGTGCTAGACAAAATGAAGATATGTAGTGAAAAATACAATAAATGCTTAAATAATGAAATGGACCAATTTTGAATGTCTAACAGAAAGTTGTCTATTAACATGTCACATATTCTTTAATATTAAACTTGCACTTCCACCGAGAGAAGGTGCGAGGAAAATGCTGATAAAATAAATATATGTAACTGAGAGTTTGAAGATTTTTTTTTAGAATTGTATAGCAAGCGAATTAATATACCACTCGTGTCTCTATCTACTAACAAATAAACAAACAAATGAACTCTCCCAATCGTACTACAATAACATCGAATGAACGATTGAATAACATTCTAAAAAAAACACTTACCCATCGACTTTGCTTGTAGATTAGGAGTCTGAAAAAGTTGTATGGTGCAATTTTATTGGTGTTATACACTGGAAAAATTAAAATTATAAGATTCGTTTTATATAAAAAGATAAACATAATTGACGAAGGAAGTATATGTGAAGTAGAGAATCTATATGCGAGATGATAGAATGTTGATAAAATGGGAAAATCGCTTGAAACAGAAACGAAAACCTGTGCATAATGAAATATTGAGGGAAAATTCAGTCTGGATGATTGCTTCCAATGACAGCGTCAGAAAATGAATGGGGCAATCATTTAGCTCTTCCCGGAAGACGCTAAATGCTAAAGAAGCATGAAGTTGTTGTCATTTCTGATATCGAGGTCTGTACTACTACTGATGACATCAAATAACTTTTTTTCAGATGGAATTGGGAAGATTTCTTTCCATTTGGCAAAACAGATAGCTAATATATGCGAATTTGGTAACCCCCCTCCTTCAGCTTTCCACATAAGGGATGGTGGCTATAAAGGTGTTGTAGCAGTTGATCCTACTTCATATCACAAAATTCTCTTTGCAACGAAGCAAGCTCAAGTTCAATTCAAAGAATACAACATTGGATATTTTTAAATATTGGAGCAGACTTTTGCATCCCTTTCTTAGCCGTGAAATAATCACACTGCTGTCAACTTTGGGTGTTCCAGATGAAAACTTTGAGTGCATGCAGAAAAAGGGAATGGTCCATTTAGATCAAATGGTGGCCGACAGAGAAATGGCTACTGATACGTTGCAGATGAGGTTTACTGGAGATTATCATAAATGTCTGATTGAGATGCTAATGGGGGGCTACAGTCCAAATACTGAACCTTATCTTTCAATGATTCTTCAAGCATTCGGAGAATGTCAATTAGCCAATCGACTAAACTTCTTTCCGTTGCTTCAAAAATTAGACTTGCAAAAGAGTTAAAGATTTTCCAAAAATTATTGAACGTTAGTTAACCTTGCCTGAATTTCCTAATCGAAGCCTTAATGTTTTCTGTATCCCACCAAGAAAAACGATCAAACAAAGAATACAAATTCCTATTTTGCGTGGCATGAAATATGATCGGGGCCTAAATTTGATGGCTGTATAGCCATATTTAGGATATTTTTGCCGTAAAATACAGTTGAAAAAAGAAAACCTAATCAAAAGGCAGACAAGTACTGATAACAAGAAGTAAATGGAACAAAACATGGAAAGGTCATGCAATAATCCAATATGGGCTGAATAGAAAAGGCAAAAGAAGAGACCTGAAAATTCGTCAAGCAAAAGGAAAGGATCTAGATTCCGCAACTCAGGCCTACAAACAAGCATCCAAATCAAACACAGTAAAAACCCCCGGATATGATAGGATTCTTAACGGAAAAGCGAGTGCATCCCCTATTCTGTACCTTCCAATGCTTCGTCTAACAAGTACACCATCTCCTTCAGGCTGCTCCGTTGACAACAATTTTCTCACTACTAATCGAGATCTCTCAGGCTACACCATCATCCACTAATCATACCGGAATCCAGAGGCAAATAAAAGATTTTCTAGATTTAAATTGTGAATGGTGCTTGGCAAAAGCTCTTTCTCTCGTATGCTTACGATCTAGGTTCCGCATGGCATGGTTTTCTACATAAGAAAGAAGAGCGGACGTGGTAAATATAGTCGAGGGGAGAATATCTACGTGTGGTACTAACAGAATTGTTTTAGAAAATGAAACACAACATCGCAGCTAACAGATTCCAAAAAACAAAACTCCCTGAGACCATGGGAAGTGACTTACCTCAAGATTTGTGGCCTTCTTTCAATCATTAGCGTTATGTGAGCTGAAAATCACCATAGATCAACCATAAAGATCTGCCTTCGATGTATATAAACCATCAGAAAATACATTTCCACCTGTGCATATAGAGCCGCCAAAATTAACCTCCACACTTGTTTTATTAAAATATATATTTGCAGACCTAAAGACGGCTCAAGAGAAGGGCAGTGGCTACCCAGCCCCGAGGATGCACCCATACATCGACAATGACTCATGACCCGTAACTGTTGTTTAATGAATTTTTTAACTCAGCCATTAACTTCCATTGATTATTGTCCGCACTATCAGTTTATCTGAAGATTTCTTCCATGATATCGCAAATCCCGCTTCCAAATTTATTAGCTGTTAATATATTTCAATATATTCAATGAAATATTCTTCTGCGAACCCGCTGCAATATTTCGATTTTGTGCCGATTTGAAATCAGAAATCCAATTGTTTGAAGCATTCTCTGCATTTTTTAATTGCAGATTTTGTTGAATCATATGAATTTTATTGAATTTCATAGGGTTCCTGCAAATTAACAGGAACAACTCTTATCTGTAATTGTTTGACAGCTTCATAGAATAAGTTGTCCGATAGCGAATTTCTCGAATAACAAATTTTATTTTTGATTATTATTCTGTGGATTCTTCGCGCAAAGTTGAAGTGTCTTTAGTAGTGAAGAGGTACTAATTATCTCTTCAAAATATCCATTAGTTTATAAAAACAAATAAATGTGACACATTAGATATATAGGTTAAGTTTGAAACAATATTGATGTAAGTTAATTGAAATTGTATTTAAATATGTATTGAATTTGAAAAGAAAAATTATAGTTATTTTATTTTGACAGTTATTATATATTTGTTTGATAAATAATGTTTTTATTTATTTTTTAATTGTAGTTTTGAATGGCTTAAAACTGGATGTTTTGGAAGTAAAAAGATTATTTTTTGTTGGTTTCATCATAAAATTTTAAGAGAATGTAATCGTAGTTGTAATCTAGTTTAAATTATTTAATTATTTCATATGTTGTAATCTTACTATTGGTAAAATCACTTCCCCTAGGTCAAGCCTTATGTTAGAGTTGATAATTATTTAAGAGAATAACCCTTCAGTAATAAAAGCAATGGAAAATCAAAGTAAATTAGGTTGTTGAAGTATAGTATAATATTACAATTATTATTCATCCTTATTCTCAAAGCTAAATACCTTCTCTATTTGCATTTAATTCCTAATATAGCATTTCAGTTTCTCCATTCTTATCTTTGATTAATTAAGGTTAATTATTCTTTATTATTTTTATATACTCAATTGGCCCAAATCAATCTAGGTGAGGTGTTTTTACTCTTCAAATGTATCAATCTAGGGTTTGATTTAGGAATAATTGAACCTAATTATTTAACTAATTCCCCATAGTTATTCCTATATAATATCATCCTTATGCACATTCAAATATGAGAAATCACAATAAATTAGGTTGTTGATTTATAATTTCTACTCAATTAGTTTCACTATAAAAGCACATATCCATACCACTAGAGATCAACTTAGATCTAGCTCAAGATTGATCTCATTTTAAGGAGTTTTTAGTCTATTATGATTATGAGGTAGTAAACATTTTGTGAACATCATTTATTAGACATCTACAAGTGTTCTCTATATAACATTAGCATTATTATTCATCCTTATTCTCAAAGCTAAATACCTTCTCTATTTGCATTTAATTCTTAATATAGTATTTCAGTTTATCCATTCCTATCTTTGATTAATTAAGGTTAATAATTCTTTATTGTTTACATATACTTAATTGGCCCAAATCAATCTAGGTGAGGTGTTTTTACCCTTCAAATGATTCAATCTAAGGTTTGACTTGTGAATATTTGAACTTAGTTATTCAACTAATTTCCCATAGTTATTCCTAGAAACTATCATCTTTATTCAATTTACCATACCTTTTTAGCTTCTCTTTATTCAATTTGAATTTTTTCTCAAAGTCTTCTCAAATTTTAGTTTTTTAATCAATACATTGATTTTTCTTTCTAGATTGCAACCCACCTTCCTTAGAATTTGTCAATTCTCCTTTTTTCTACAAGTCTATGTTCCATCAAATTTTCCTTGTTATTAATATCATCCAATGTCCTCTACGTGAAATTATATACACCTTTAGGGGTTCTCCTATGTGCATGCACTTTATCATTTATTTAAAATATTATCTCTTCATAGATATATTTTTTATCTTGTATCTAAATCATTAATTAGTATTTTTTTCATAGATATATGCTTTATTAATTGTATCATGCTTCCACTTCTCCACTCTAATTAATATTGTTAACCAATAAATTATCTTTAATATTTACTTAGTGGATTTTATCTCTACTGCCAATCCATATCTATTTGGTCTACATAGTTTCCCCTACATCATGTAATCAAACACCCCCTTTAACTTAACTTCTTCTTTTTTATCGTTGTTTAGTGTACACATGGCCTATAGACATATATTTACATGTAATTTGGGTGCATCGTATAATATATTAAATATTAATATTATTATTTATATGTATCTATTAAATATTTTTCATAATGATTATAGATTTCTTTATATTATACTACCTAATTAGAAAATTTAATTTATGGACTTTGTAGAAATTGTAATAACGAGAGTATATAATTTAAGTCCAAATTTATTCATTTGGATCCAAAGGTAGACAACCCATCCCAATCAAATTACATCTAGCATCCCAAAAATCATTTTAACGAATTATTATTTGAATCACATTTTTTTTAAGAGAACTAGATTACGGAGGTGTAATATAGTAACTTATAGTTGCATAATTTGATATATGCCCTATTTGAAATTTAAGAGTCTATTTGGTAAATAAGTAATCTGGTAACTTTAAATATAGAGTTTTTAATACACATACTAATAATTTTCATAACTACAATATGTGAGATGTTAATTAAAATATATAATTTTAATATAACTAATAATAATATTATAGTGTAATATTGTATCTAAAATTAGGGTCAACAACTATGGCTGGAAATAAGGTTAAACTTAGAGTTAGAAATGGGGTACATATATAAGCAATAATAATATTATATTTAATTTTAGGCTTATAAATAGGGTTAAAATTAGAGTTAGGATTAGATTATTAAAATGTTACTTATGCTTATAGGGTGGGTGCATGGAAATGGGTAGCAATTCCATGGACACCCCCTAAAAAAATCTTTGGGAAACCATAACGCGAGCGCGTTATGGCTCGTTATGCCGAGCCTGAGGCTCGATAACTACAAACCAATAACATGAGTGCATTATAACACACTTGCGTTATTGACTGTTAAAAGCAAAAAAAGAAATGAAAATGTCTCATTCAAATTTCGACTTGTTTTTTTTTTGCAGCCGTGGCCAAAACCACCACAATTTCGTGCTCGTGTTCTAGGAGGATAATTTCAACAAATTTCTTCACCAACAATCCCTATTTCTTTGCAACAATGGTGCCACAACGACGAGGAGCTGTGAGAGATAAGGATTCTATGGTTTTTGTTTTGAATTAGTTAGTTTTAGGTTGAATTTGATATCTATTTGTTTGAATTTTTAGGAAATGAAAATCAACCTGAAAACCCTCAAAATCCTCAACAAGAAGACCAACCAAATCCTCAAGATCAAAATCAACCACAACATCAACCTCCTCCACCAATGACTCAACCCCCTCTTGGCACTCAACAAAATTTAATGATTGAAATTGAGAACAACAAAAAGAGAATTGAGGATTTGATCAGTAGGTTGAGTGATCCAAATGGTTCAACCTCAAAAATAATGACCCTAGCAAATTCATTAAAAGATATGTTAAAAAATGTAGATTCAATTAGCAAACAAATAACTGGATGGCAAGATAGGAGGGAGGCGGCTATAGATTATTATGCAAATAAACTATCATACAAGGATGTACAGGATTTAAAAATTATAAAAGGTGATTTGTGCTCATTATTCACCGACCCATGCACAAATCAAAATCTTACCCTCAATACGAAGAGGTTTCCTATCCATTGGTGCCACCACCACCAGATTAGGGACCAGTTTTATGATAGGTGGTACATGGTCTTCGATTACCCACCATGCAACAATTGCGAGGTCCCGCAATATTTCCTTAGGAAACTATACAATGAATTCATATTGAAAAAAATCCCAAATTATTTTGATATGAGGGATTTCTAGGGGAGAGGTGGGGGGTCAGCTCAGGATAGACCTAGTGCACAGCCGGATCCTACACGGCAAGGTAGACGAGCTCTCGCTAGGCCACCTCGTGAGCACGTTGTTATGCTTTCCGTCGCAAAGGAAAGTGCTAACGTAGAGACATTGCAGGCAATCAACACTTTGACCCAGAGTGCCATCCATCATACTAGCCCTATTCTACAGCGCCATCCAGGGGAGTCTTCGAGTGGTGGCCTTTGAACACATGTGTGTCAATCTTGCGGGGCTACTTGTTCATATGACCCCACCAACACTCAGGAGACTGGTACGCAGGATCCATCTGTAGCTATGGAGATGGAGAGGGAAGTTGACATTTTGCATGAGGCATATGGCATTGATAGTTAGGTAAAAGTTAGTGCATGTGTTCATTGAATTTAATTTATTAAATTTTCATTTTGAAATGCAAGATTAACTAAAAATCTTTTATGATTTTAATAAAATTACAAGGTCACAGTGTTGAGACTGGATACACCGGCCCCCCACCAACCTATTTTTGTAGTACACCTATTGCTAGGGTATGTAACTAGTAAACAATTATAAATTTATTTCATGTTAATAACATTGTTTTACGAATGGTAATTTAATATGCGATTTTGGATGTTGAACAAACTAATATTGGAGGTTTTGATGAAACACTTCCCAGTGGCGGTGGATTTACTCAAAACTTCACACAGAGAATAGAATAAGGAGCTTAACTAATGAATCAAGTACTTAATAAATTTTTGTAGTTTATATGCACATCGTTGATTACGTTGAATATTTTGTTGTTTTATTTTCATTTGTTGCGAGACGATACACCTCTGAATGTGATGAGGGCAATGGATATTGGTGTGACATCTGCTATACAATCCTTGATGGCTCTGACAGAAGAGCTATGAGGCAAATTAGTAAATTTAAATTTACATTTGTTGTTATAGATGTTAGTTAGTGAAAAATCAAACCATTATTGATTCACGTAGTTTAATTTCTATTTGTATGGTTTGTACAGGTCTTGAGCACGCCTAAGCATGGGTGTGAGGATATTTCCCTCATGGAGAGAGATCGTGAGATGGCTGTAAGTGATTAGTTTGTCAAATATATCATTTTTTATAATGTAATTTCTATATATTCAAGTATTTACTTCTTATTGTAACAGTTAAAACTTCACCATGAACTAAACCCTAGGAGGAGTAGCAAGAGCACTCCACAAGTGCAACAAAAATGAGTGACAGACCTATCGCCATTCGAGAGAAAAGGAAAGGGAAAGATTTTTTTTCCAGGGCATGGAGAGCAATGACTTTTGATTCCAGAGTCCTTTGTTGTATGCCTACATGGCAATTTTGTACATATTTTCTATTGGACATATTTGATATTGTATGCCTATATGGCATTCTCGTAAGCCTATATGGCTATTTTGTACATATATTTCATACTTATATCAACATATATTGATGTATGCCTACATGGCTATTTGGTTAATACAAATATATTTTATCGATGCCTATCCATATTTTCATTCTAAATTGATGGTTCAATAGTTATGAGTTACGTGTATTTAGGGTAATTTCTATGTTAATACAAATATCTTTTATCGATGGTTATACTTATGTGATTGATGTATGTTTGTGTATGGGATCATAGTAATTTCTATTTGATGATGTTATTGTGTCTTTAAGGTTTATTTATTAAAGGGTGCATGAAACAAGTTTTAAATCCTTAAAAATCTTTGAATTTCTTAGGTTTTTCTATTTGTCGAGTCTAGGCTCCGAGCCCAAGTCCAAGTCAAAAATTGGCTTGTCAAGTCCGAGGCGAGTCCAAGTCTTATAACACTAGTGTGAACACATCGAGGAATAATGTATATGCCGATGAAGAGAGAACCCATCCTTGTTTCCAAACAAACAATGGTATAGATATGGGTGGTCGAGATAAAACATCACTCTTCTGGATAGTTCAAACCATAATATTTCATGGCTGAAAACACACCTTCATTATGTGTGTTCTTGATCCTACTGAAGAAATGGTGGAACATGTTGTAGATCAAATATTGCAACCCTAAGTCCACAAGAAAGTTACTTGTCTTGATTTCTGCAAATGTCTTTAAGATGTTCATCCTTCTTGAGTAA
This sequence comes from Sequoiadendron giganteum, assembly GCA_007115665.2. Classification (NCBI taxonomy): domain Eukaryota; kingdom Viridiplantae; phylum Streptophyta; class Pinopsida; order Cupressales; family Cupressaceae; genus Sequoiadendron; species Sequoiadendron giganteum. The sequence continues at coordinate 149,910,778 of CM021101.1, read as the reverse complement.
TGCCAACCACTATCATCGGTTGCCATGCTTCTAATGGAAAGTCAATTTGTTGCAATACCCAAAGGCTAGCAGGTTCATTTGCTCTAATACCACTGTAATGACTCGAGCTCTGGATCAATAGATTTTTTATTTATTTCTTATTGGATTGACAAAGGTTGTCATCCAATATTATTAAGATAGATAACGGAGTCCCCAAATTATAAATGAAATAAATTTTGAATATGAAATCTAATTCAAATATTAATTTGATAATGGAAATTTGATAAATAAATATAATATTTGTTTCTAATTAATCAATTGAAATCGTGTGCTAGCTTTGAATATAAATCTTCCTATCATTGATATATAGGCCTTGAGAATTGGGATTCCTTTCCTGATTGATACTTTGTACTCATGCATCTAACTTTGAGTCCTTTCCGAATTATATGCTTGAAATGTATACTCCCAAATTATAAAAAATTCTCATATAGACCAATCCCACACTAGGTAATTCATTAATAAAAATAAGTCCGCAAATTGATTACCCTGATCTTCCCTTCTTATTCTCTTTTATACTCGAAAACTACACAATTGAATCTTGATAGAAATATCACAATTTGACACATTGTAGAAAATACCTCCTACTTATCAATTGATGAGCTAAAGGGGCTCTATAATGAATGTTTCATAAGGCACAACACTTGCTGAAGGTTTTTCAAATGGGGTTGCAAGCTAAGTGGGCTTAACCTTGGGGAAAAAACTTCGTCGTTAAGTGCTTGAGTTGGAGTAGTACTGGGATGGGTGACCTCCTAGGAAGGCCTAGTGCCTCACCTCTGTGAGCATCACCTACATGCAATGAGTGCTAAGTGGGCCATTCATTATCATGAGAGATGGGTTCTTGTGAACTCAACCCTCTTTCAATCCATGTCAACCTTGGGACCGTACAGGAAGCTGGAAGTCATACGAAGTACAGGATCAACAAGTTTGTATAAGAAATCTAAAAAATAGAGAACAGTGTGAATAATTCTTATCTTATCTTCTCCAAAATTTCATCAACAACCTCCATTCAAGCCTCTCAAGGCTTTACATAGTGTTTTACACCCTTGTCTAACTGATCCATGCCCTCAAATAACTAAAAACCAACTTTCAAAACAAGTAACCATTGCATTTCAAATTTGTTGCTTTAAGCAACTTACAAATTTGCAACTTTAGACTCCTCCAACCTAAGGGATCAATCCGGTGGAACATAGCTTGGAGTGATTCCATGTGTTTCAATGCGAACGAGGACCATGCCTAGTGTAAACATACCTATTTGGATGTGTTCGAACAGACTGCTTGGTCACACAAGTTGCAGAACGAAAGTTGCACCACTTTGCAATGTTGCACTGCTTGCATTTGATGCTTTTTCCATCAAGTCAAAATCTGCCACCACGAGAAAATCACTCTAAGATAGCCAAAATTGAGAGAGGTTTTTGTAGAGGGACTCAACGCGATCCTGTAGGATCAGATGATAATTTTCTAAGCAACACGTTATCCAAGTAATAGCATGCTAAAGTTTGCAGCCATTTTGAACTTTGGACCCTTAAGGGATCGATCCGATGGAGCATAGCTCGGAGCGATTCCACATGTTTCGGTGCGAAACAAGACCATTCCTAGCATAAAAATGCATATTTGGACACGTTGGAATAGTTAGTTTGGTCATACGAGTTGCAGAGCAAAATTTGCACCACTTTGCAACTTTGCATAGCTTGAATTTGACACTTTTTCCATCAAGTGAAAATTTGTCACCACGAGAAAACCACTCCAAGACATCCAAAACCAAGAGATTTTTTTCTAGAGGGGCCCAATGCCTTCCTGTAGGATCATATGAGAAGTTTCTAAGTGTAACGGTATCCAAGTAATAGCATGCTGAAGTTTGCAGCCATTTTGCACTTTGGACCCTTCAGGGATCGATCCGGTGGAACATAGCTCAAAGCGATTCCATGTGTTTCGATGCGAAAGAGGACCATGCCTAGCGTAAACATACCTATTAGGATGCGTTGGAATAGTCCGCTTGGTCACACAAGTTGCAGAACGAAATTTGCACCACTTTGCAACTTTGCACTGCTTGCATTTGATGCTTTTTCCATCAAGTGAAAATCTGCCACCAAGAGAAAATCACTCTGAGATAGCCAAAACCGAGAGAGGTTTTGGTAGAAGGGCTCAACGCAACCCTAGAGGATCAGACGATAAGTTTCTAAGCATCATGTTATCCAAGTAATAGCATGCTAAAGTTTGCAGCCATTTTGCACTTTGGACCCTTAAGGAATCGATCCGGTGGAACGTAGCTCAGAGCGATTCCACGTGTTTCGGTGTGAAAAAAACCATGCCTAGCATAAATATACCTATTTGGATGCATTTCAACCATTAGTTTGGTCATACGAGTTGTAAAGTGAAAGTTGCACCACTTTGTAACTTTGCACAACTTGAATTTGACACTTTTTCCATCAAGTGAAAATCCACCGCCACGAGAAAAAGCACTTTGAGATAGCCAAAACCAAGAGAGGTTTTTCTAGAGGGGCCCAATGCCTTCCTGTAGGATCATACAAGAAGTTTCTAAGTGTAATGGTATCTAAGTAATAGCATGCTGAAGTTTGCAACTATTTTGCACTTTTGACCCTTCAGGGATCGATCCCGTGGAACATAGCTTAGAGTGATTCCATGTGTTTCGATGTGAAAGAGGACTATACCTAGTGTAAACATACCTATTCAGATGTATTGGAATAGTCCACTTGGTTACATAATTTGCAGAACAAAAGTTGTACCACTTTGCAACTTTGCACTGCTTGCATTTGATGCTTTTTCCATCAAGTAAAAATTCGCCACCACGGGGAAACCACTCCGAGATAGCCAAAAATGAGAGAGGTTTTTGTAGAGGAGATCAACACAATCCTATAGGATCAAACGAGAAGTTTCTAAGCATCACGTTATCTGAGTAATAGCATTCTGAAGTTTTTCAGCCATTTTGCACTTTGGACTCTTAAGGGATCGATCTGGTGGAATATAGCTCGGAGTGATTCTACGTGTTTTGGTGTGAAAGAGGACCGTGCCTAGCATAAACATACCTATTCGGACGTGTTGAAACAGAACACTTGGTCACACGAGTTCCAGAAAAAAAGTTGCAAATTGTTTACATGACCTTTATATGACCTTTTTCACATTGTTTACATTTAAAAATTCAAAGTTTGCAAATTTTCCTATTCAACGCATTTACAAAACAAGCTGCTACTACACCAAACATGAAATCAAACCTTACAATATTTGAGTATATCTCATTATGTAATTATATCTTATTACAATGCCTCAAGCACTTCATTCTCATAGATCTTTTACAATGTCACTCATACATTCGAGATTCTCTTTAAATGTCTACATCATAGGTGCTCATTATGAGGTTAACTTCAAATGAGTAACTTGAGATTCCCTCGCTAAGCTTCACACGCACTTTTATAATGGCTTGAAATCAAAATTGATATTTGTCAAGATCATGAAAATAAGGATTTTGCATTGCTTTTTTGGCTGAGATTCTCTTTGATGGCTCTTAAATAAACATTTTCTGCAACAAAAGATCAATCAATTTTTAGTAGTTTACATACAAATACGCAAATTAAAAGAGAAAAAGAAAGAGCATCCAAAACGGAAATGAAATAAAAATAGATGGAAGGCACTTATAGATGTTGCATGCAAGCATCAAAATAAGGATGTTGCATTGCTTTTATGGCTGACATTCTCTTGGATGGCTCATATATCTGCAATTTTTGCAAGGGGACAACAATCACTATAAAAGAAGATGATAGCATTGACATCAAACAAATTAATGTGCATACGAGTATAAATTAATAAGAACCAATGTGCATATACTTACAAATTAATCCAACAAACCATCTGGGTCTGCTCTACTCTTTATTGTGTCAAGTATTGCCTCATGGTCAGACTCACGGACCTTCCATAATGTCTTGTTCAAAGGTCTACCCCCATATTTGGTCAAATGAACATTGGATTCCATGAAAAGGTTCGAGTAATGAAGAATCTTACGATGCATTTCAAAGTCCTAAAATAGCCAATGTTTAACACTTGAATGTGGGTACCTTCTAAGCCATGTTCCAGTAACCACAACTGAGCTTGTAGGGTATTCGATGTTTTCTCCATCTATAACTGCCAGGGCCTCCAATTTTTTTTTGGTCTCAACACAACGACACAAGTAATAGTTTGTTCCCTCTTCATTGTCTTCATCTGCAATAACTACATAAACATGCCCTGCATTGATATGTGCAAAAACTCTCTTGACATTTGTCAACATTATGAATATAGTACAAAGTAAGATAACGATATGGAATTTCAACAACTAAGAAAGTAGATATATCACCTGGTTGAACTAGATCTGATACATGGTCAAAGTCGACCTATGATTCCATCTGTGTCCGATCTAATGTTGTCAAAGGGTGATACATGTGAAGTGGGCTAAGATAACTTGTGAACCATTTGTCAACCCACTCCCCTAACTCATAATCATTCTAGGCTTGCATTGTACATGAAGAACAAAATCATGCCATATTTCGTGTATCGATACTTCATGAACCTGCATTTGAGCTAAGGAAAGAGTGTACCTCACTCGATCCTATTAGTGTACAACAGTCTTCATATGGTGCAATGTTAGTATCATCCATCAACCAAAAAAATCTATGAACTGAAGACATACGTTCATTACCTGGACCCATTAAATCATTACACCACTCGACGATTGATTTTGCATCTGTCAACTTTGCACTATCTTTATACTTTAACTCTTCTGGTGCTAATGCTCTTTTCACGCATGCTCTTGCACCATCATGCTCCCCCTTTCCATGTCCAGCCTCATAAAATTTCCACATATGTTGAACACCTATAATGACATGCATCCTGCACAACCAGGAGAACATGCGCGAGTTCTTGAACTGTGCTGCACAGTTATTAGACCATATTATATGTTGATCGTATTCTATGCCCCTCTAAGCCAAACCACTATAGAACATCTAGAAGCAACCTTGCATGAACTCTGGAGAATGTGTGCGATAATCACTAATGTAAAAGTGGTACTCCCTCAATACCTTCGTTTGCTCATCTGTACTATCAGATGCCTGAATGAATGCTATGTGCACAAATATCGAAACTTGTGTGGAGTTGTAATACTATGACTGCACCTCATGTTGTGGTTGTAGAGTGTAGTTCTCTGCAAACTCAACCATGGATACTATGCTTCCAACTGTAAACGTGTCCTTGCATAGCTTGAACTGCGTGTCCAGCCATCAGGCTCTATGGGTATGCATTGCATACTCAGATAGTATACTGTCATGAAATGTGGTCATAAATTGGTACACTGGAATCTTCTCAATAACCAAATCACACCTTTTTTCTTGAGACCCATATTTTGTAGCATATGCCATTGTTTTATACTTCCCGAACTCTACTAGTTTTTGTCCCACCTCATCTGTGTTTTCCATATGTTGACAAACTAGCATACGTTGGAAGCCACCACAACGCTCGCATGAACCATCCAAGCATGTTGTCCTATAGAATATCTAGTCATCCTCTATTTCACATAATTTTTTTGATAAGAACTCTCTTGAAGATTTTGGTGGGGCTTCTATGCCACAATCCTACAAAACATCATTAGTATGCAAATCTAAACATATAGAATGATAAACATCGTAACGGTTAGAAAATTCAATATGTAGTCTACAACAACAAGTAGTGCATGTGTGATTTATCTTTACATAAAAAGGTTTAAGCAGTTCAAAAAATATTTGAGAAATACTAATTTGAGGATAATCATTTTCAAATTTCTGAAAAAATTGGGTTTGTCATATCCAGAAAAAGCTTTGGATGTGGCTCATGATTCTAACTACCGATTCTCCTTCTTACCACATCTCTTTGATTCGGAGATGGCCTTGTGTTATTCTTCCAATACTCTTAAATTAGTGTTCTCAAGGCTTTGGCAACTTCTTTATCTTTTCGTGACAGCCTCCCCGAGAATGCCCATAATTCATTTGTATCATTGCCCTCAATTCTTTGCCGCCTTTGAATGGCTCTTGATAAAAAAATTCTACTAATTCCCATTTTTCACTAGTCTTTTTAATTAGGCGAGCTCTCTTTGTTTGACAACTTACCAAAATCGATGTAATGACACGTCGGGTGACATTACTATCCTTTGAGTGTGAGGTCTTACCCACACTTTCAAAAGCATCCATTAGATTCTTCACAATAGTGTCTTCACTCAATGCATTCGATGTTCTCAACCCAAGAGTCTTCATGATGTTCCTATACTTTACACCCCGCATCATTTCAAAAAATAGTTGACATCTTGCAGTCTCATTTAGCCTTTCAAAGAATCGTTCCCAAATCTTATTAGAATATCTTCTACAAATGCGTGTTGAAATCTTACCTTCCATGTGCTGTAAAATCTCATCATCAATATTAATCAAATACTTTGGCTTTCTACGCAAAATTCTTGGTGGTGCTCTCCTAGGTACATACATCTCAACATTAGGAATTTCATTAATATTTAATTGAGGTGGGCTAGATTGCATACCTTCGATCGAGGGTGGAGAAGAAGACATACCTTGAGGTTCACATGGGAATGATGGCATACCTTCTTCATCAATTTAGAGTGATGATGTACTCTCAACTTGAGATGTGTTGGATGGTGTCCAACAATATTCACTTGCAGAACATGGTGTCCCTCCATATTCACTTGCAGTAGATGGTGTCCATCCATATTCACTTGTGCTAGATGGTATCCCTCCATATTCGCTTGTGCTTAATGGTGTCCCTTCATATTCACTTGTCGTAAAGCGTGTGTCTCCAACTCCGGTATTTGAATCTATCTTATGACGATGCTTTCGCATTCATGCTTGTTGTGCTGCCAATTCCCATTCTCTTTTTGATAGTTGAGGTTCCTCTACAATCGGGTTGTTTTCATCAATCGTTTCTGTAGGATGCCAAAATCTTACACATGGATTGTATAGATTCAACCATCCTCATAGAATAATATAAATCATTATCTCCAAACAAGATAATAAAAACTAAGACAAACATGCATTAGAGAAAATGAAATACAACCTATTATATGGTGGATTGGTGCCCTCCATGAAGATGTGAGAGAGCCCTTTCCCAATCCCTTTCTAAGCCAAATGAAATAGACAATGAGTTGCTATGAGCTCAAGTTGCCTATAATGTAGATGCATTCAAAATGTGTGTTATTGAAATGAGAGAAAATGGCTTGCATTTATAGGAGAAGTTGAGAGAAGAGAGGCCAAAATTGAGAGATGTGGGACTAAATCCCATCCAATAGGATAGAGACACTTGTCATAATGGGATTGGTCAAAGCTTGTGCAATTTTTGGCCAATGTGCCCATTCAAATTTGAAAAATGTCAATAAATGCATGTTGTTGAGGGTTTTGGGGGGAATAATCTTTGTCCAAAAAAGTCAAAGATGAGAGTTATTGAGGGAAAATAAGTCTTTTTAATAAATCAATAAATTGATTTATTGATGCAAGTGGGTGAATCTAGAAGATTCTTGTAGTTAGTATTAAATTAATCATGATTTGATTAATCTAATAGGTGATCAATGTGATATGACATTTGATTTTAGAATTTTGCATTTCTTTTAAAATCAAATGAGAGGAAATGAGATTTGATCATTTAATTTAATTTTGGTGAATAAATTATTAGACCTTAGGAGATTTATGATTTAATTAAATAAAACTTGATTTATTTAATTAAAAGACGAATATTGACAATAATGTCAAATCTGCATGTCTACAGTTTCCAATTTCTTCTTTTCACGATATTCCACCACTCGAACTCTCTCGTTTTCTTTCAAGGTTTCGTTCTCTTCGTCTGTTAGTTTCCTCTTTGTCTTTTTCTTCGGCATGGCGGATAATTTTATCTGTACCATGGTAATGAGACGAATATTAGTTCCTAAAAAATGTATCCATTCAAGTTAATTGAAAAATATATGTCATTGAAGGCTTCATTTAAATAATACTTACAATCATCGTGTACAAAAGCTAACCTAGCATGTAGACAAATGTGTACAAACAATGGAGCACTAGGCTGGCCAGAGCACATTTCTAACTAAAAGTGAATAACCATGATGGTGTTTCTAAAAACTAATGAGTGAATGGCATTGTGAGTGTTTAATAAGTTTGTAGTGTAGGAGCACCTTGACAATCTATGCTTCCATTTTGAAATTTGATTCAATTTTGGGTATCTTCATGTTGTAAGAGGGTCATTAAAGACATGTTCCATGTACCAGTTATATGAGCTTTCAAAGGCACGTTGTTTGTTAGTTATAGGAATTGGGGGGAGTTGGTTGTAATTTCAAAATGTTTAAACAACCTCCGTTGGCTCGAAGGGAGGATTTTTGTTCATTTTGAAATCCATTTTTATGATTAAAAAATGTTGTTTTCTAGAAATTCCCTGGTTTTTTTGCACTTTCCTACACTTGTACAGATCTATACAACCTCCCCTTGATAGAAAACTAATATAATATTTTATGCACATGTATTAACTCTCTAATGCATCAGTTCTGAGGGCTTAACAGTACATTTGAAGGGAGCAATTGACAATTTTATGAAACTGCTCATTTGAAGCCAGTCAAGGGTTTGAGTAGGATTTAATTATGAAATGACCATCCCACCTACTGTTATGACTTGTTTCTTGGTGGGATGGCATGTACATTGTTATATTAGGGTCTTATATTGTTGAACATTCCTTGGAATGAAACTAATGACAATAGGATGGGGTTCTTAGGCTGAAACAAGCACTTTTCCATGAGAATTTGAGGAACCAAGGAGTGATTTTGAAAAGTGTTGAAGGAGTGGTCTATGTAATGAAATTTTGACCTTGTGCAGGGTATTTTTAATATGTTTGATGCTTTGGAATGGTCTGGGAAGGCCCGGGTATAGGAGTTTCTATAAACCCTCCCTCTTTGCATTGAAAAATGGGGGGTTTTCTATTGGAAGCCTAGTTGAGCGGGTAAGGTCCTAAGACCTAGAAAATATCTTGTTTTGAGACCTAATTAAATATTGTTTTGGGTTTGGAAGTCTGTTGTGAGGATCTAAGAGTAGTTCCTTTGTAAAATTGGCCTACTTGGAGGCCTAAAATAGTGAAAAGGTCAGTTTTCTTAAAGTTGTCCCAAAAGAGTCACGTGATGGGTTAAGGTATGTCTTAGAACTCTGAAATGGGTGCTAGAATCATTCTTTTATTTTCCTAGTGTTTTGGAAAGTTTTCATTTTTCTTGTACTAACTCAATCAAAGATTTATTAAGCAAAGAATGGTTTGTTTGTGCCTTAAGAATTATAGTTTGTGTTTGTAAACAATGGTGCCATTATGGAAGATTTAAGACAACTTGTGAATGACATAATCATTGGTTGATGTTTTGAGGAACCTAGTTGATTGTAATAAGTTATTTTCAAGATTTTCAAGGTGTTTTGAAGGTTCTTAAAAGGAATTGGGAACTCTTAATGCTAATTTGATTATACGAATCAAATGTTTTGTGAAGGGAAATATAGTTGAATAAGTGTGTCAAGAAAGGTGTTGATTTCTTCCTTTGTACTACATCAATTTGTGTGGAGGTATTGGAAGGTGTTTGGACCTTTCGGAGGAATGGGAGAGGCTTGGAGTTGTATTAAAGGATGAATTTTTGTGAATGGTTTTGAGTTTCTAATCAACTTTATGCTCTGTTACAATCAATTTTATGATGGTTAATCTATTTTTTTGAGTCTGACAAAGAGTTGAAACCAAGTTCTAATATTTTGATGAAAATATGATAGAGTTTGTTTGTTGATCTTCTTCAATTTAATTTAGGGTCAGAAGTACCCTTGATGATTTATGGATCTTGGTGGATGTTTTACATCAAGTTTAAAATATTAATTGGCAAGTGTATATAATTGTGTATATAATGGTAATTTAAAATGTCCATTGACAACCTAAGGTTATAATGACAAATAAAAATGAAAGCAAGCCATAATAGAATAAAATAAATTTTTAAAGACTTCACATACCTAAAAAACTAGACATTCAAATGGAGGAGTTCAACCCAATTATGTAGCCTTAGCTTCCTCTTTCTTCAAACTCCACAACAATTCGACTTGTTCAAAAGCTTGTTCCCCTCCAAACTTCAATTGTGTATCAACTTTCAATGGAATTCAAACTTCAATTGATATTATATGTCTTTCAACATGGAAACTCTTCTATTTCATGCAATGGTGGTAGAAAGATCATGGAAAAGGTGATGGAATGTGAAAAACATGCTTGCACACTTCACAACATCATCAAAAAACTGTATTTTGTCAGAGCACATGTAGAACCAGGGGAATATGCAGACTGTGGGCCTTCAAATCATGGGTATATAGAGTTTTTTACAGTTTTAGTGGAGTACAACACGCGCTCGCATTATAACGTGAGCGCGTTATGTGAAATATGGTTTTCTTTGTATATTTATTTTCTCCCTCTCTGTCTTTACCCTCTATCCTAATTCTATAGTTGTCCCATGCACCCTTATAGTAGAGGAGATAGAGGTGAGTGTGTGTGTGTGTGTGTGTGTGTGT
>CM021101.1:149864370-149900068 GCA_007115665.2 Sequoiadendron giganteum | reverse complement strand
CTCTACCTCAACCAAAGTAAACCCTAACCCTAAACCCTTAACCCCAAACCCTTCAACCCTAAACCCTTAAATCTTCTACCCTATACCCTCAACCAAATACCCTCTACCATCGACCCTATTCCCTCAACCCTCAAACCTTAAACCCTAATACCCTAGAAACTATCAACCCTATAGGTCCTCCACCCTAATCCCTCAACCGTATACCCTCAAACCCTATCAATTTCTCTCTATCTATACATCTCACCTCTCCCTCCTTCCCTCCCTCCTACCCTCTCTAATTATCTCTATCTACCATCTCCCTCTTTCTGTGTACCTCTCGTTCAATCAATCCCTACCACCCTCTCTCGCTCCCTCTATCCATCTCTCTTTATGTCCCTCCCACTCCATCCCACTCTCCCACTAGCTCTCTCTCCCTCTCTCTCATGTCTCTCCTTCCCACCCCCTCTCTCTCTCAGGTCTCTCCCTCTGGAAACCTACCTAGGTAACTCTCTCTTTTTCTCTCTCCCCTCTCTCTATCTATCCCTCCAACCCTACCTAGATAAGTCCCTCTCACTCCACCCCCCTCTTTCTCTACCTCTATCAGGTCACTCCCTCCCACACCCTCTCCCTCTCTCTCCCACTCCCTCCCTCTCACACTTCATCTCTCTCACACTCCCTCTCCACTACCTATCTCTCAAGTCTCTCCCTTTGGCACCCTACCTACATAACTCTCTATTTATCTCTGTCTCTCTCTCTCCCCCTCTCTCTCTCCCTCTCCCTCAATTCTCTCTCTCCCACACCCCTCTCTCTCTCCCTTCCTCTATCCCTCCCACCCTACTTAGCTAAGTCCCCCTCACTCCAACCCCTTCTCTCCCACTCCCTCTCTCTTAAACTCTCACTTCCACCCCCTCTCCATCTCTCTAGATACTCTCTCTCTCTAAATTCTCCCTCCATCTAAAGACATACATAAATGCATACATAAAAGCATAATACATATAATCTTACATCCATACAAGCATACATACATACATGACATACATGTACATACAAACATACAAATATATAGCATACATTCAATATATTGGCATTTAACATAAATGAATACATAACACGAGCGCATTATAATGCGCTCGCGTTATGTCCTAGTTGACATGTTCCCTCAGAAGCAAAAACCATGTGAAAAGTGAGATATAACGCACTCGCGTTATATCTTGCTTTGGGAATTCCTGAGCCTTTGGCTTGGTATTTTCCTTGGAATACCAACCCAAAGGCTTGGAGGGCATTCCCAATGACCAGAGACGTGTTTTTAAAAAATCCACCATATTTCTCATAATCGATTTCGTGCTCACTGTCAGGATTGCACGTGGTTCAATATCAAAAAAATCGAACACATGGGTAATGTTGGGTTATCTCTTAGCTATCCAACGATGTAATCTTTTTCACTTTCTAAAAATGTTAAGTCTTTCATCCATAATTTATTTTATCTATATGTCTTTTTTTTGCCAAAAAGCAGTGTTTGGTATTTTTTTCGTTATAAATTAACCGTTCATCAAATTTTCAAATAAATTACATTTTTAGAAACTAGACTCCATTCTACAAAATTAAATTATTAAAAATAAAATAAATCAATTAGTTTCCATAATTTGTAGGGGTAGCACGGCCAAAAATCTATTTTCAGGAAATGTCCACTTCGCAAATTAGTAAAAAATCAAATATTCATTAAAAAATTATTAGAAAAATCGTGCATCAACTACATACTATTAGCTAACTTCTGACCATTTCTATTTTAAAAATAATAAAAAAAATTTCACCATACGAGGGTCGTACAAGAGTTGCTATGTTATGTTTTTCTGACAAAAACAACACCAATTTGTGTTTGTCCCTCATTTGAACCCCTTAATCTCAACCATTTTCAAAATAAATTAGTAGTTTAGAAAGTAGACTCATAACACTTGAATCCTTCTTTTTGTTCCATCTCAAAATTTTGAGTCTAAGTATCCTCAATTTCACGTCCAAGGTTAGTATTTCCTGATTTCAGAAAAAAGTTGACCACTTAAGTCCCCTTTTTGGGAACCATCTTGGTGCACTTACCGTATATATAATTTTATGATCATAATTAGAATCCAAAATAAGGTTAGAAATTGTGTACATATATAAGTAATAATAATATTGTATCTAATTCTAGGGTTAGAGGTAGGGTTAGAATGAGAATTAGAATTAAGATAATATTATTAAAATTTTACTTATATATATTTTCCAATGAATACATTTAAGACTTCATATACACATTTTTTATATATAAAGATTTAAATATTACTATAATCCATATATGAATCAAAAAAACATTAACATCTATATTATTTAAAAGAGTAATAAATTAAAATTTAATGTCTACATATACACTCTCTCTTAAATAATACATGTATCAATCATATAAATATTACTATATATATATTATTTTGAAAAGTTGTCAAACAAAATATAATATCTATAGGCTTTCAAATAATATTCTAAGTAATATAGGCTTCAATCCATTTTTAGTAACAGAAATACATTTAATCGATTAGGGAAAAACAAAAACATTCAACCCAAAGGATATAACAATATATCTCATTTAGGATATATTGATATTTTTATGATTTTGATATTCGTAATTTTTTTTTTCAACTTTATTCCAATGCTTGATATACTCTTGTTTAATAGGTCATTCAAAATATTCTTATATTAGAAGCAATTTTGGATCAAGGTTGTCAAATGAATATAAATAATAAATTAAAACAATGGATGTTGGCATCATATGTTATTTCATTCATGTATAATACACTTGTGTTCGTCCCTACCAACATTTTCCTTAGCTCATATACTAATAGCTAAGCCTATTTATATAATAGATTAAAATGATGAATGTTGGCATCATAGGTTATTTCATTCATGTATAGTATACTCGTGTTCTTCCCTACCAAAATTTTCCTTGGCTCGTATGCTAATAGGTAAGCCTATTTATATATCGATATAATTATGTGAAATTTTATGTTTCTTTTGAATTATGTGAAACTTTATGTTTCTTTTGATTTATGGTATAATGTATAAGCTTTGTTATCTATTAAAATAAAATTATAATTTATTTATTATATTAGTTTATTACATATGTGTTTTAGGGTATTTAAATAGGGATTTTCTTATTAGATATTGTGAGAGCTTGGCTTATATTTTGAAGCAAATATGGTCAAAAGACTAATTAATAGATTTTTAGGAGAGATCATTTATGAAAATATTTTTTATGCAGATTTCTTGAGTTATTTTGCACAAAGGTTCTACTTAGGGTTCACAAAACAATCTTGCCATGAACAAAAAATAACAAATTGATATTTTGGATTTATATTCTTTTCTTTTAACTATTTTTATTATCAATAATTAAGATTTTTTCACAATTCTAAAAGATTTCTAATCACCATTTAAATCATAGGAAGCCCAACATCATTCATTAATATCAAAGTAGAAAACTATTTGATTACAGATTACTCCCATGCAATATAACCCTATCAATGATAATCCTTTTCCGACACATATTCAACTAATCTATATAGTAAAATACATATTAGTTAAATAGCATTGGAAAATTAAGACTCAAGTGAACTTTTTACATTACAATTTATAGTTTTATACAAATAATTTAGCTATTAACAAATAGTTGACATGTATTGTCTCTTAAATTACATATAATCCAATAACTCTAAAAATAACCCAGTAATATTCATTTGAAATAACCAAATAAATATTATGAATTCGAGTTAGTTTAGTGAACATCAAATAACTTACAAGAATTCAAACTACACGTCAATGTTTTATATTTGATCAAGTGTAAGGTTCCATTATTTTTGTTATATATTTTATAGAGAATTACACAATATAACCACAAGATGAAGCCCAACCTTAGAAATAAAAACTTATTCAAGTTGCATTTATTTTATGAATCTAGAATTCATTGATGTGCCTAACATAAATAAAAATAGAAAAATATTGAGAGAGCATAATTTATATAGTAGTGATGATCATAATCATTCTATTAAGGTTGTGCATGACTACTTTAAGATGAACATTCTATGATAATTTAAGTGACAAAAATAATAATTTATATTTATTTGAGAAAGACTTTATATTGTAATTATCTGTGGTTGATATTTGATATATATTTTTTGTTTCTATTATAAAAGGAGACAACTATTCATATATTTGTTTGAAGTAGACTATAGGATAAATGTAAATCATCCTTGTGATAAGAAAATTATCCTCTTGTTATTAATATGGGTTATCTTACTAATTATTAGTATAATTAATATAATGACAATTAATATGACTTAATAGCTAAAGCACATTGATGTATTATTTTCACTTAAAGTTTAATAAAGTTTTTAGAATTAAGATGTAGGAAAAATTCCAATCATTCTTTTGATATGAACATTATTTTCTTGTTATTAATATAACTATCTTCATGAATTTTAGTATATTAGTATAGTTAATATAAAAAAAATTAAAATGATTTAATGGTTAACATATTACACTTGACAATTAGTGAAGTGTTATTGTTAGAATTTTTATAATTAAAACTAATACATGAACACTTAATTTTTAAACAAGTTCTCCATTGATTATGTAGTTTTTTTAGAGTATTTAATAAATCCATAGAATACCCACTTAATATATGCCACTTTGTTTATCTAGCTTACATAGGGGTAGTGGGATACAAAACATTTTAATCCATGATATTCATTATTTTATTTGAAATCATAAATACATTCTAATTTTTATAATAATAACTTTATTTTTAGGGAACCTATGTAAATGTCTTGGTTTGTATTTTTTGTTGAATTATACATACATAGAGAGGACACAATCAATTAGATCATTATATTGTATTTTATATTATTTAGTGATTTTTTTATACAATTCAATGTAGGTTATGTTTATGCAATGATTACTATTGAGAATAATAAATGATAAAATTACTACCAACCTCTTGTGTAGAGGTAGAAAATAAATTGAATACCCCAATCATAGATGATTATTATATTGAGTATCATTAATATGGCTACCCAATGAAGAAGTTTCATATGTAGCTTTTTGAATATATTGATACAGATATTTTTTTATTATTCTAATATTATTGTTGAATTAAATGTCTAATTGAACAAATATGGATGTAGATCACACAATAAGAAGTTGATATTTTATGATTTTATGAAGAAAGAAATACTTGACACTATAAATATTAGATACAACCCACATAGCTAATTATATTAATTGGGATAATAGCAAGTAAATTTTATAATTTATAAGTAATTAACTTATTTATTTTATGTTTTGAGTATAATTTTCCTTTATTTTATGTATTTATCACTACTAATTTAGGTTAGTAGTTCCAAAAAAGATTCTACCTTGATGTGTTAATTTTGTTAATAGAGTATTTCACATTTCTTAAGTGAAGAAAAAGCTAAGTTAAGTACTAATAATAAAATCACTATGCAAAACCATTAAAAACTAAGTCACTATGAAAAATAATTAACAATAAAATAACTATATATGTTTTCCCTCTTCATCTTTATCTCTCTCCCTCTCTATTTCTTTGATCTCTATCTATCACTCTCTCTCTCTTGCTAACTCTCTCTCCATGTTTCTCTCTTTATCTGCCCCCCCTCACTACCTACCCCTCTCATACTCTTTGTCCCTTTTTCCATCTCTATCTTCCCTATCTCTCAATATCACGCCCTTCTGCTCCTCTCATACTCCATCCATCTCTCTCTCTCTCCCTGAGCCATCTCCCCTTTTATTTTTGTATCTTTCCCCTTCCCTTTCCCTCTTTATATATGTGATACAACCATGGCCAAAAGGTACTAAGAAGCCTGACTATCCAACTATGTAAACCATAACATTTAACATATATAGAATCAAAAGCACACCAAAAAATAACATTATATTTACATTGAGAAAATTTCTAATGAGGGAAAAATCTAAACTATGAAGATATATTATTATATTAGTTTCATAAACAAAAATATAATTTTTTAGAATCATTTTTCACATACACATAAATAATTAATCTAGAAACACCACTTTCAAACTTGCCACTTAGTTACAACACTACATTATAACAACACTATATAACCCTCTCACATGACAGTACTTCACATCATACTACTTGTTTCACTCACCTCTTCTTGTTATCCTACCTGTGACTCCACTATTCTCCTTGGCCTTATTCACTTTCTTCTAAGAGGATTGAAATTTCATATTTATACATTTTTATATATTCCCACATAATTTGCATCAACCTCGAGATGACACAAAGCTTGAAACTATATGAAATATGATTTTTATCTATAATAAAAATTATGTATTATAATTATCTATAAGTGGATAATCTCATTGTCATTCAACACACACCATCCATAATATATTTCCTTTGGAAAAAATCCAAAATAACCTTTCCCAAATCACCATAGTTCTAATTGAATAGCTATGTTGACTTTTAGAAAGTCATTCCATAAATCACAAAACTAAACCCATCCAAATGACCTCAAAATTTAACAAAATACTAATCATTCACACATGCAAAACTACCAATAAAACCATAAAACTCAATTACTTAATATGATGAAATGTGTCCACTTTTCATGATTATAGATTTTCAACTATATGATTTACCATTGAATTCTATATTTTTAAACATAATTAAAATTCATCACAATGTCATTGAGATGCCTCTCCACTACACACTTAGGGAAAATAAAATATGAGTCCCTCGTATTCAATGTGAATTCAGGCTAGCATGTAAATTTTACCATTGTTTCTTCTCAAACTCATTCTTTACATATTTTTAAGTATTCAAAAATAAATCCACCTTGATAACTACTTTCACCCATTTTATTAATCAATTTCTTCCCCTACATATCCTATACACTACCTTACATTTCTCTATATTTAATATTTGCCCAATTTTATTGTTTATCAACTATTCCCTCATATATATCGTCCTCTTTCTTGGCCACCACATATCCTTCCATTTTACACTCAACAACTATGGGTTCCTCAATGTAAATCGCCATCCTCTTGTTTATTTTTCTATCCTCTAGATTTCCTCCTTTCAATGGTGTCTTTTATCACTTCCAACTATTTTTTCCAATTCATTTGTATTTTTAGTGCTAGCACCCATAAAATAATGTTGCACATATTCAAGATCAACAAATGCTCTTCTTCCCTGCCTAACGGGTGGATCAAAGCTAGCTTTGATGTTGCGGCTAAAGGCAACCCGGGGGCAGCGGGCTGTGGAGGAATTATAAGGAATTCCAATGTCAACTTCATAGGTGCGATTGCCTCTCCTCTTGGCTCTCAAACTAATCACCTGGCAGAGGCGGCTGGCGCTTACCATATCATAAATTTAGCCCAAAGTCTTAACATTAAAAATTTATGGCTTGAAGGAGACTCCAAAAACATAATTGACTACCTCTGTGGCAAGTCTCCACCCTCGTGGACCACCAACTCGTGGATTGATGAAGCTGAATTGAAATTGGCCAAGTTTGAAAAAGTTAAAATATCACACGCCTATAGAGAAGCCAATGCTGTTGCAGAATTTTTGCTAATGAAGGAGTTAAGAGCAAAGAAGTGTGTACCTGGCTAAATAATAGTGATCTAAATATTAATGTTTGTGCCCTATTAAATTATGATAAATCACATGGTAAGGCAACATGTTATCCCTTTAATGAGGACAGGTTGGATCTCTCACATCAGAATCATTAGATTGTATGGGACCGAGCCCAGTGGAGTAATTTGCAAGATAACTCCGCACGCTTTGTGGGTTCTAAGATTTGGCAGGGACAATTTTAGAAAGGCTTGTGTTTGGACCTACCTCACTGTGTCAGCCGATATGGGAGGAGACAAAAAGCGAATTGAGCTGGACAACTATGAAACTCACATGAAAAATGCTAAGGTTTGGAACAAGATTAAAAGTGGACTTATTCCTTTCCTGGAGAAGCTTCATGGTTCTGATCAGGAGGCTACAAATCTCTTCACCAAAAATTCGCATGATGGTAACTTGACCCTGTTTGGCAGGAATGTGGAGCTCAATGAAAATCTTATTGCCAAAGTTACGGGATTACCCACTCATGGGAAGAAGTTTTTTAGGGACAGGGCTTTCTTTGATGAAGTTGTTATCAAATTTCCCAAAAAGAACAAGGAAAAGCAAAGCTTGGTCAAAATTGCTAACAGTTACTTTGATGTTGGCTCCATAAAATCTATATGGAGAAAGGTTCTTCGAGCCATTATGGAGTACATCACGGTGGACGAGCGTTTTACTAAAGTCTATGGTTACCACTTCGCTCTCCTCAACCATTTTTGTCACAAGGTAAGGGTCTCTATCCCCTATTATCTTTTCTGCTCATTGAAGAAAAGCTTGGAGGACAATTAAAAAAACCCCAAAAGATTCCCTATTCTTCATACTGGGTTAATTAGGCTTATTGTTGAACATCTTCATGTGCCTGCTTCTGCTACTTTGGAAACCAACCCAGATGATGAGAGTGATGATACTGAGCCCAGTGGCTCAGAGTATTTGCCTAACCCTAGCCCAGGTAGAAAAGCCCTTAGTTTGCATGCTGGCCCTTCCAGGGAATCGGGTAAAATCCGTGTTGAGCCTGAGCCTGACTGTCCTCCTCCTAAGATCAGCTCTGTTGGCAAGACTACCCAGGCTAAAAGCCTTGTTTCTTACACCGAAGATTCCTTTGAGTCGGACGAAGCTGATACCAACATCTCTGAGCGTTGTGCTAACCCTTTGCTGGACATACACATTGTTGATAATTCCCCTATTGACACTGGAAAAGAGTCCTCTCTTGACTATCTCTACCTTGCTAAAACCAATTCTAAGTCCCATTCTAAACTGTTGGATTGGACCTTCTCTAAAATCAATGAGCTTAAAATTAAAAACTAGGCCCTGCAAAGTAAGATCGAGGAAATGGGTGCTAAGATTGTTGAAATGGGTAAGAAAGAAGCGGCTCATAGTAACAAAAACATTGATACCGATGTTGAGAGCTTAAGGAATACCATCAGAACTATTGCGGAACAAAAAAACCGTATAGCAAGACATAATGCTATAATTATTAATGCGATGACTGAAAAGCTTGACAAAGCCCAGCAGGGATCTCTGGTGGTTGACCTGGAAGATACAGAAGATAAAATCCAGGACACGGAAGGTGGCATTTCCAGAAGAACCCGTGCCAACTTGAAGTGCAAGGCCCCCCTAACTCCGAAAATGGTTCAAACCTTTAAAAAGGGGGTTAAAGATATGCAGGATATGGAGGCAGAGACAGAGACTGTCCTTAGGTCTTTGAAGTAATGGCCGGGGCTTCCTGTGTTCTTTCTCTATTGTCCCTTCTTTCCTGACCCTTCTGGCCCTTTTTGCTTGGTTGCTGCTGGTTTTTTCTCGGGCAGCTATTTTTTTTGTTGGAACTTTGGTGTTCTCTATGCTATTTTGTAAACTTTGTGGTTTTGGGTCCCTGTAAAACCCGTTTTACCCTTTTATCAAAAACAAATGCTCTTCTTCCTTAATGTACAACCCTTTGCTACTTGTAGACACTCAAATAATTGTGACATTATGTATCTAAATTTGATCAATTAACAATCAATTCTTCTATTAATCAAATAAAGTATTTTATTAGATTAATTCACTAATGTCCATCATGTTTGATTAAATAAATCAATTTACTTCATTAAAACCCTAAAATTCTCCCATCTGATTTAATAAACCAAATTATTTAAATCAAATGTTATAAAATCCTAATCCCTTTAAATTAATTAATTTTGAATTAACTTCTAATCATCATTACCCATTCTCTAGGTTTTGACTCAACCTTGGTCAAACTAAACACCTGTTTAACTAACCCACTTGCACATGAAAATAATTTCTTTTAATTAACTAATTCACCTATTTTCCCTCACAAAACCATATGTTTTGGGAATATTCCTCCAATAACTCCACTTATTTGACTTTCTTACCCAAACATTAACTCCTCTTACACTCTCAACCATATGCATTAATCTCTCTTACATTCTCACCCACATCCCCTTACACTCTCAACCATAGGCATTTATTTCTCTTACATCCCCTTAACTATGCAAATTCCCCAAAATGTGCTCCATCCTCATTCAATGGAATTGTGACAAGTGTCTCACTCTCATTGACTCTCCTTTAGTCCCACATTCCTCCAATCTCTTCATTCTTCAACCCTTCAACCCTATTTATAGAGGGCTTCTCTATGAAGAAATCATCCACAATCTCAAACATTCTCATTATAGGCACACCATTCATCTTGCATTTCATCACATCTTAGAGGCTTGTTCATTATCATTTAGCTTATCAAGGGGGTGGGAAAGGTCATCCTTTCCACATCAAAGGAGTGATGAGGTAAAAATAACCTCATCATAATAAAATCCGAGAAGCTTACTTTTGCTAATTCAATCCTAAGCCTGTGCCAATTTATTAAGCTTTAGGAGAATTAATTATTTATTTTTAGGAAAATTATGCTTTCTTTCCTTCTTTTGATTAATTGAGGAAATTGTCCAAAGCATGTTTAATGGGTTGATTCGAGCATTTTTGTAGGGATTAAACAGGTCATCATGCGACTGTTGTAGAAGTTTAGCCAACATGTGCCTCAAGAGTAATGTTGCGAACCCATTCCTAGATGCTTGGATGATGCGTCGAAGATTGAATTTCAGTTTCTTTAAATTTTGTTGTTAAAGACTTTATGGCTCTTCTCGAGCCTTCTACATGTTTTAAAAGCTTTAAAGACATCAAGTTAGTTTTTAGTTAAGGAAGACTTTTTCAATGGCTATCTGTGCCATCTTAAATTTAGGATTCAGTTAAAAATTTATCTATAAAACTATAACTTCCAAAATAGTGAATAAGACAGAGAGGAAGTATCGTTATGCTGTTCACATGGTTTTGTAAATCACTATTAAAATGAGTTATCTGATTTCTGTCTACTAGTAACTGTTGAATTCAAATGATGGTGATTGTTCGTAATAAGAGGATTTGAGAATCTGTAGTTCATGTGAGTTAAAGACAAAGTAGAAGCCCGCGAGTTGGCCACTCGAGGGGAGTTAGCCTAGATAGATAAGTATTTTGTTGTTAAGCTATTTTCTTTGTTAAGGGTAAATCACAGTTCAGTAGGAAGTAACAAGCTATTGAAAAGTCGAGTCTGATGTTCCAGAGCACAACTATTTTTTAATCTGTATAAGTTATCTTTTGTAGTTGATAATATTTCTTTACTGTTTAAAAGATGTTTAATTGTCTATTTCCTTATTTTTCTGTTTTTGTAACATGCCATTTGTTTAGCTTACTTGTCTCCATGCTTTCTAGTTTAGTCGTAATGCTTTCTAAATTAGTGGTCTTATGGTTTTTTTTTAATTTAGTATTCCTAAATTTTCTTAGAGTAAGATTATTTTCGAGTTAAGAAGTAATGGCTTTAGATTAGACTTGATTTTCGTAGTTTGAAGAAAAACTGAAAAATATAAAATGGGTTTTATAGATAATCTCCTTCTGCAAAATGCCTTGGACACTGCCCGGTCGACAATTGACATTCAATTATTCTAAAGTAGTAGGACCCAACGACAACCTATCAAGGAGCACCACTCCCACCATGGGATAGGGTTTGATTTTTCTCTGATATGTTTTCTTTAGCTACTTTGGTTTCTCATTTTGTTGTTTGCAAATGTAGCATGATTAAATATCTCATAGGAATGCTTGATTTGGTTTGCTTAATTTGACTAACAATGCTAATGTTTTTTTTTTTTTTGAGAAAAATGCAAATTTAGCATCTACACTACTATAAGATCATCCCACACTTACCCTTAGTGGTATCAAACTATGATTTTGACCATCCTACCATATAGCATACATGTTATTCCACCTCTCATGCCCCACATCTTTGTCAAAATACCATGGCCTCCCTAACATAAATGACGCACATCCATTGGGATAATGTCAAAGAACACCTCTTCATGGTATCCCTTGCTATTAAACCTCACCCAACACTATTCCTCCATAAAAATGTGACCTGCTATTTCAAAAAATAAAGTCAATATAGGTGCATGTGCCTCATCCTCCTTAGCCCCAAATTATGAATCAATTATATAGACACCATATTTTTCACTTTAAAATATCCACCAATACATTATAACATTTTCCAATATCCCTACATCAAGTCATGAACAAACTCTTTCTCTTTGATAGTTTAGCCCTCTTATACCACCTTTGATCTCTTTAAAAAACCAAATACCCATCTATATGGTCATTATTTGGAGGTGACCTCTCATTATTGTATGTACTTCTTTTTCCACATTCTACTTATTTCACTAAGTAATAAAATATTTTATTTCCTTCATCCACACACCTAAAAAAAAAATCACTAGAGTATCTTTTCCTTTTCCTCTCACATCCTCTTCTATCCTTCTAATAATATCCTCGATGATCATCTTGGTCTTCTCTATTTTAGGTGTCTTCTACTCTTTCTTCTTTGTAATAAATTTCACCATTATATCTACTCTTGAAATAACTACTATAGTGATCTCCCTTATTATCACGATAGATCACGTCATCTTTCTCTCAATGCTAGTTACTCTTCCTTGACCTCTTAGGCTTGGTCCCTTATCATTGTGTTTCATCTAAATTTTTTTTTTCTTGTCATCTCTACTTCTTTGGTTGTTATACCTACTAGTATATCTAGCTTTATATAAAATATATATAAATAACGCCAAAAGATATATTATGAGTAAAAAAGACTTAACCATTTGATAACCTTCGGACCATTCATCTTTTCCACTGAATTGTAATTGTAATCTTTTACATGAGCACTAAATGCTCCTCTACCTCTCTTTCTCTTATTATTTTTATGTGTATATAGAAACTATCAAATTATATAGAAAGTATCAAATCATTTTATACAAAATCAATTTTAATACATTTTTTTATCCTGTCATATGCTGACATACAACATTTTAACAATAAAATAATATTACAAACATCAAAAACAGTTGATGCAAACATCAAATCTACAATTCTGCTTCCCTTACTCTTCTTTGCATTTGTTTTAAGAGCTAAATTTATGACAATAATGTCAATATATATAGAAGACAAATTAAAATATGAGAAACAATAAAATATTGAATAGCATATGGTGATCCTTCGAATGATAAACAAAGATCAAAAGCAGTTGATGAAAACATCAAATCTGCAATCCTGCTTCTCTTACTCTTCATTGCATTTATTTTTAAGAGCGAAATTTATGACAATAATGTCAATGTTCAATTCATATAAGGCTGAATGAGAAATTTAATGTAGAAGACAAAAAACATATAAGAAACAAAGATAATATATGTCTTTGGTGATGATTCTAGAGTCCGATTGATATCTGCTTAAAAATATTGATTCTTTGTTGACAAAATGCCTCAAAACTTATGTTGAATCTAATTTTTATTAAGGATAAAGTCTAGATGTTTGGGTGAAGTGCATAGTTGTAGATTCATCCTTTACATCCAAATTCATCCTTATGTGGAATTCTAATATGTTATTTACTTGATCATATATTCATTTATTCTACTATTTTTTAATATTTAAGGGATGGTGATATTTAGAAGCACCTTGGAAAGGTTTTCATTATATTTCTAGGGTTATGTTCTCTTTAGTCAAGTCATAGAAATGTGTGTACAAGATAAAAAATAACACTCTTAAAACATACATATGGTCCTAGAATACTTGTGTAGATCTAGATTCCTTTCATCGTACAAGATAAAATGTTATAATCTAAATATGATATTTGAATGAAGCTCAAAAGACGAGTAGACATGAAATGAAAGTAACTGAATGTCTTTAAATAGTATCACCCAACATTAAATTGTACAAAACATACACTTTGTTGACTCAAAGTACAAAATTTAAGGAGGTTAGCAAAGCCGATGTTAAAATTTGAATTTTTGAAATGAACGTCAAGGTTGTAATTGCAAGGTTAACCCCCTTCAGATGATTTTGGTTAATGAGAACTAAAAGTTTCGTCAGCCAGCTTAGGTACTTTAAAGCCTTTGTTGCTTTGTTTTTGGCTTCTGGAGCATAGACAAAATAGGTAATTCAGGGGAATTCCTCAGAAACAAGTTATGAGTTTCATCTGGTACTCCTCATAGTTCTACTCTCTCACTTGTTTCAGATTATTCGCTTATATAATTACCCCTCAAACTGTTTATTTATCTTAATCAATTAATCTATGGCGGGCAGACACCGAAGTAGATTGGGAGTGAAGAGTACCGAGACATGGGGTGCAAGGGAGGTCTTCGCAGGCGATAAGTAATTTCCCTGGCAAGAGAGGAATTGCCTTTGGTCTGAGCACCAGCTATTCAGGGCTAAGCATGGTCATTTACACAAATCTCTCCAAGCTCATAAAACCCAACATCCCTTCCTTTTATTTTATTTTCTTGTGTTATGCTAAATGAGATATCCCTGCTATTGTGAGTTCATGGCGTTTGGTACCTGGAAAATGAACTTCTAGGCTCCTAGAAATTCCTAGAAAGGAGCCAACATGTATTCAGCCACTTTCTAGAAGGTTTTGGAATTGTTCGCCATTGAAATTTGAAATTAAATATCTCAGAATAGTGGATAAACTTTCAATACCATTTCCAGGAGCTCAGAGAGGCTTCTGCTGTTTTCTTTTGCCATTTCATGCCAGTCCCGTTTTCTGCCACTTTCTTTAGAACCCGACCCTCAAAGTTTCTGTCTTTTCCTGATCCAGTAATCTCTTTTCTGGATGCTTGTTTGCAAATTACTCCTCACTGTTTATTATGCAGCATAGGTTTTCTTTCAGTTGTAATTAAATGCTGGTACAGAGCTCCAATTTTAGCTTCACTGTGGGTTCATTAATACAGAATATTTTTATGTTGTTACATGTAGCTCGGATGGGCCTCTTGAGAATATACTGATCAAAGGGACAACTGTACATGTTACAACTCTGGATGGCCTTGTCAATGTCAATTCCTTGTTCACGGTTCCTATTTTTGTTGGGGGGCTATCTTTGGCAATTCCCGGCCAGAGAAGCTTAGATGATTCAGGTTGAGGTGGCATCATTCAGTTCATTTTTGTTTTCAAGTTTGATTGCATAGGGTTTGAAGTTAGCAATCATGCTAATCAATAGCAAACAAGTTGATGATGCATTCAAAGCTCATATCAACAACAAGATGTTGAGGCTTGGAATGCTTGCCTCTGCAATTGGATCTGTAATGGGATGTGCTTTTTTGGTGATATCAATGGTCAATGTTATACAGATCAGGCTTGGTGTATTGTCCTGTGGGAAAAGCTCCACCTGGTTGCTTTAGTTTAAACAGCCCTGATTATCTATATCTCTACTGTCTTTGATGCCTTTACTCATTAGAGCACTGAAATTCAGCCACAAGGCAGACATAAATGTGATGCACCGCTACTACCAAACTCGAGGAGAAGATTGTTCAGATTTGTTGCAAGATCCAGGCAAATTTTAGCTGATGTGTCCAGATTTTTTAGATATGTATGACGAGCAAGAATGAAAGGCACCTCAGTGCTTTAAACATCTAAAAATTGAAAAAAGTAGGAACATTGGCAATTAATGGCGGTCAAACGAAAATTTGAAACCAGCGTGAAATAGAACTGTTCGAATTAACAGCTATAGTTCTGACCTTTCATTTTCTCTGATAGTGGCTTTTATTTTTTCCAATTGACAGTGGGCAAAGATGCATTAGATATTTGTCTAGACCAAATAAGGAAGCTCTGTGACAATTGCAGCAGTTTGCAAGGTTTTTTAGTTTTCAATGTTGTTGGAGGAGGTACTGGGTCTTGTTGTGACCTATTTCACACATCGCCCCATCGCAAATGGGGACCCCAAGTTTGGTTCCGCCTTCCGCGCAACGTCTCTGAGAGTCTTGAATTTGGGTAAATTTTGAGAGTCAGTCCGGCTAAGTTGAGATTTCGAGCCCGTTTGTGTGCCTTAACGTCATAGAAGTGCTTAGAAGACCCGGTAGACGAAGATCGCCATTGCTTTCGGTCGTTTCTGACACTTCCTATTTTTTAGGGAATCTGCTTTTTTGCTTTTTGCTTTTTTGATTTTTGGCATTTTTAGGCCATTCTGGAGTCCCTATTTTTTAGGGATGCTTTTTGCTTTTTCTATTTTTGGAAAGTTTCTATTTTGGGAAAAAGTTTTTATTTTTGGATCCCACAGAGCAGAAAATCAATATGTCTCCAGAAATCAAGAAAATCAAGGCAAAATGTAAAAAGTTTGAAAAATGGCAAAAATCTTGGAAAAATGTCTAAGTCTGAGAATGGCACCATCAAGAAAGAAGATGGCATGGAAACCTCAAAGTCCGCCCTACCTTTGGCATGCCAAAGGTAGGCACTGGCAAGAAATTCACCAAGTCCGCCATAGGCAAGCTAGGCCTAAAGTCCGCCCTTGGCATGGAGAAGCTCAAGTCCGCCATGGCATGAAAGTTGCCAAGTCCGCCCTTGGCATGGAGGAAGGTGAAGTCCGCCCAGGATGTTTGGAAATGGCGCATGGCTTGAGGAAGCCAAAGTCCGCCCTTGGCACAAGAAGGTCAAAGTCCGCCCAAGAAAGTCAAATGGCATGAGGGTCTCAAAGTCCGCCCAGCAAGATAGGAAGTGCGCCATATGGAAAGTGGCATGGAGAAGCTAAAGTCCGCCATGGCATGGAGAAGCTAAAGTCCGCCCAGCCTTAGAGAAAATGGCATGAAGAACATGAAGTCCGCCCCAAGAAGTGTGGAGAAGGGTAAAACATGAAGGGGTGCGCTCCAAGGTGTTTGGAAAGGAGTAAAATTGCAAGATAATTCATTGAAAATTGAATTAAATGATGGAAACAAGTGAAATTTTCCATTGGACAAGGCACAAATAAAATTCGCCATGGCAAGGAAAATCTAAGACCAATGGATGATAAAATACGCCATAGACAAGGAATTATAAGACATTCGCCCAACTCTTGAAGAGAAAATTATCCTAAGGCATGAAAAACGGAGAAATGTCTAGAAGAAGAAGAGGTTTTGGCCGACATAAAAATCACGCCCCAGCACAACGGAGTGAAATTTTTTGGCACAAAATGAAGAGTGTTTGGCAGAGCAAACATGAAGTCCGCCCCTCTCAACTTGGAAAATTCCTAAAGCGCTAGTAAAAAATGGCAAAGTGGCAGAGGTCTCCAGGTTCGCCCAACCCAGAAGATGAATCGTTCGGCTAAAATAAAAATGTCCAGAAAGGTCAGAACTCCGCCTAGAGAATTAAAATTTGGCAGATGAGCTATTGAGCATATTTTGGCTAGGCAGACAATTTGAAAAGAGATATTTTGCCTCGGACAAAAGAAATTAGCCATGTATCAAAGTTAAACGGGTTGGAATTTAATATTTTAATATTTTTAATTATTTCCCTGACACTTAGGGAATTTTAATTAAAAATTCAAAATCCGGAGATTATTTGGAAGATTAAACTAGTCTGCCTTAGATAAATTTAAACTTTTCCATGTTCGGAGGATTTAAAATACGTTGGAAAAATAATTTTGGACAATTAATTTGATATATTTTCCAACACTTAGTCAATTTTCCTTGAGAAAATTCAAAAATCTCAGCAGAGATGGCACAGAGACGAAAGTTAGAAACTTGCCTCGATAACTGAAAGTGAAATTAGAAGTTTGCTAATCCGAGGAGAAAACGTTTCTAAAAATTGGAAGAAAATCAAAAGAAAGAAAGCAATGCCTTGAAGAAAATCGCACTTCTCAGCCATTAAATGAGTTTCAGCAACTCATTTCTTCACAAATTCCAGCTGAGAAGCAACTATCTCTCTCAAATCTTCAAGAAATCATTCGCGAAGGATAAATTCATTATTGTGAGAATCAAGGTAGCATTTTCTTATTGACAGGCGTGATTTTTGAGAGAAGTAATTTATTTCTTTGCTGAAATCGTACTTCTAGCATATTGGCACACTTCTACTGGCAGATTTTCTGAATTTTTTAAATTCATTTGCAGCCACAACACGATCTTCGAGGTTTGGAAGTCAATCAACAACGTATTTGCACTGTGTTTCTATCTTCTACTTCGTTTCCGGCACGAATTTCATTCATGATAGGCGAATTTAATTACTTTTAGCTTCCTTTTTGACAGAAATTTTAATTTAATAAGGCTGAAAGTGCGATTTTGTCTAAACTATACCCCGAAACTCATCAATTCTTAAATGATATTGTATTAATGTTAAGTATTTTGTGCTTGCAGGCTGCCGATCGATCAAAGTGAAATATCCAGGCAGGCACAGATGAAGTTTGCAAGTAAAGGATCGCAGCCAGAGACTAGAATAAAGTCTAAATGGAAAAATGTCTCAGACACTGATCTTGGCCACGTCGATCTCGTGGAATTTAAAAAGAGGGTATATGGACATAACGGACCCTTACCAATGCCTGCAGCTAGAAGGATAGTGAGAAATGGCATATTTCAAGCTGTCGGATTCCAACCTGCACTTTGCTATGCTGAACTGATGGTGGAGTGTGCACTTCACTATGATGTTGAGTCAAGGCGGATTGTGGCGCCTGATGGGAGAGTGTTGGCACATCTGACAGAGGTGGCCATTCAGGAAGCCTTCGGCATTCCGACATATCCTAAAACCGTCTACAAGACCAAGGAAGATGCTTAGAAATTATATGACAAAAATCCTGGTCTTTGTGCCGCCAACCTTAACAAATCTTGGCTAGACAAGCCTAGACCGTCCGTTAAGAAGATGCCCAAGAAGTTGTTGCGCACAGACTTCAAGGAGGACTATGGAGATATTATTATCTTGCTGAACAGAGTGGCAAGCAATCCCTCGGGAGCACCCTTTGAGCCGTGGATGTATTACTTCATTGAGGACCTCACAGAAGGTGTCAAAATGTTCAACTGGGCGAGGCTGATAAGCAATAATCTTCACCACCAGCTTATCAATCTAGAGAAGACCAAAACGTTTTATATGGGTTCTTACGTCGTCTATATGTTGGCCAGAACTTACAGATATGCAGGCTTGATCTGCAAAGGCACAGTTGGCAGTAAGAAGAACGAGCTAAAACCTTATGACTGTTACCCACAACTCCAGCTGAGGGAGAAGGCGCATTTTAGGCGAACCCACGATGCGTTCCTAATGTACATCACCAGGATACTCCAGGGAGGGACGCATCAGCGGCTGACACATGAGGCCAAAAGCCTAATCGGTAAATACGGGTCTTGGTTTATCCAATATCCAAGATTTACGTATATCAGAATTCAGGGATTCACCGGAAGCCCGTACCGTCTGCCCATCTTCCCCACGAACAAGATGGTCCTACTCGAAGTGCTGAGACAGTTAGAAGAATTCCAAGGCCTTCAAAGAGCAAAGCAAAAGGTGGCAGTTACTTTTCCCTTCTTTATAGGGAACATGCTGGAGTCGTGTCCATCATCACAAGCAGCTGACAGTGCCAGAATCGAGATACAACATTACCCTTTCTCTCCATATCCGGCCAGAAATCACTACGACCCTCATCACCACATCAAAATGGTGGATGGAAGAAGATACAAGCATAGGGTCGAACTGAAGGACTTTTGGGCAAATGCTGCGGATGAATTTGAGGTCAGACGGAGGATGTGGTCCAGATTACCTCTCAGCTTGATCAGGGCAACAGAATTTTGTCACGTGCCAGATCAGTTGGAAGAGGACGAGAATCAGACGCAACCGCGCTTCGATGAGAATTCAGCTTTGCCCGCTGTCCAGTGGTCAGAAGCAGAGCATGCTGACTTGAACGTCTTGATGAGGCCTGTCATCAAGTTTACTCAGTCGTGGGTTGATCAACGAGTTCAAGAATTAAGGCGCCAGAAGATAACCCTGACCTATGACATGCTAAGCGAGGCAGAGTCTTATTCTTCCAATGCGGGAGCATCACAGGACCTCCCAGTGATAGAAGCCACCACATCTAGGAAAAGAAAGGAAATAGCTGCAGGCAAGGAGCCGGTCCAGAAACAGGCAAAGATGAAACCTTCCCAATCAGCCGCCTCCAGAAATATTGAGGAGATATTGGCTACCGCGGATGCTTCACTGGCAGATATGAGGGATCCTTCTCCGATTCCTGAGGACAACGCGGAGCTTCAGCCAGATGAGGATGCACCACCTTCTCGCACGGGCACCAAAATATTAGAGTCAGATGACGACAATGTGGGCACCCAAGATGAGGATTTTCAGGAAGGGATGATTTCAGCCCTTAGGGGAATTGTAGACGTTCCTGATAGAGAAGGCGTGCCGAAGGAAGACGGTGTTGAGCAGCTTATGATCCCGGATTGGCTGAAGGAAAAGCTAAAGGTACAAATGTCGGCAGATGAACCAGAAGAGGATGATACGGCAGACTTTTTGGCCAGACTGTCTCAAACCGTGGCCAAAAATTCGGCGAAGAAATTCTCCAGCATATAGAGAGACGAGGCCGGCAACAAGACAGTGCAAATCGCCGTGCCTATAGTGGACAAGCCGTAGGAGGATATGGCTCCACAAGATTATGCCATCACGACCATTGACTTGGGTCCAACCACTAAGGGCCAAGAAATGGAAGATTTGGACAATTCTATGTCTACCATCAAATCAAGGTTGGAAAAGGAGGTAGCCAAAAGGAAGGAGTGCCAATTAGAGATTGAGCGCTTAAGGGAATATATTCAGCACTTGATCAAGCCACTTGATCAGGACACTACGGCAGCTCCTCTACTTCCGAACTCTTCGCAGGAGGCCATTAAAGAGATAGAAGAAAACAGGCTCACGGTTCAGGAGGCCAAAGAATGGATAGCAGCCAAGGGGATTGAAGCTGAGACATTTGTGGAGCGGCTAACTTTGGTTTATGGCCAGGCCACTGCCTTGCTTTCTAGGCTCGCTTCTTTGGCAGAAGTATGGGACAGCCTTCCAGACGTGCAGGATAGAATAATCCCTTGCCTTAGGATTCTGAAAGGAGTTCCTAAGCAAGAATTGATAGAGGGAGGCGTCATCGCAGCGGGAGCAGCCTATGACTTCCACACTTGGTACTAGGCTTTGACAGCACGGGGTGAAGTCCTGGAGAGGGTCAAAGTTGATGGTGTCAGATTGGAGGAACAGGTCAAGGAAGTTCAGGCCAGAATCCTCAACATAATTGCTGATGTCCTGGATAAGGAGGCACTGCGAGAGAATGACCTGCAGTTGGAAGTTTTGAAGAAAAGTGTCCAGGAAAATATCTTCGACATCACTGGACCCATCTTGAGACAGGACTGGGCCAAATTGGCGAACTTCTTGAGCATCAGAGAGTCCTTTGAGAAGACTGAACCAGAGTGGGAGGAGACCTTCGCCAGATGCGCCGAGAGCATGGATGGGTTTGAATTCAGAATCAGCATGCTTCCGCAGGTTACCATGGATGAGGTTGCCTTGATCGTGTCCAGATTCGGCGAATACACGGCAGCTCGAGAGGATCAGGATATAGTCCCTTGAAAATAGCTCCAAATGCCAACTCATTGTTGTTCATTGCCAGTTAACTGAAGTCATTTTGGGAAACCCTAATTAGGGTTTCGTTTGTTAAATCTTGACCGTCGGCTCATTTTTAATCTGAGCCATTTATTCAATTTGAGAACTCTATATAAACTCATTGACCCTCATTTGTTATGGGTGAAGTGAGTAATAAAAGATTGCTGCGACGAAACTATTTCCATTTATAAAAGCTCTTGTGCATGATTTGCTAAGAACAACTTTTATTTTCAAGTAGTATGCAAGGTTTAATATTTCTCCTTGAACACTTAGAGTAGAATTAGAATAGCATTTCATTACATGTTGGTTAGATGAATGATAGATTTGATCGCAGTGGCGGATAAAATTTTGCTCATACTTTTGTCGAGTGGATGATTTTCATTTGACGTGTAAAGTTAGTCTGAGCCATTAAATCGTGGATGCTTAACTTCTGTTTGTTTCAATTACCGATTCAAATATGAAAATTCTTATCACTTCCGTTGAAGATTGCACTTGCTTCGCGTAGTTGTCCGAAGGAGGCGAAACGAAGTGTGGTTACCCATTTTGTCTACTCACTGTTGTCTCTTGAATTCTTAGGCATAGTTAAATCTCTAAACCCTTATCCTTTTTTTATGTTTTTGGAAAATCTGAAGATACCCACCAAAAGAACCTTCAAGGATAAAATCGTCTAAGTCTCCAACCTGCAAAAAGAATTTCATGTAAGTCCCCTTGTGGTTACCAACAATCACAACACCCACTGGCCTTATCCACATGTCAAGACCTGACCAAAGAAACCTTGGAGTTATTGTATTGTCTACTAGATTTTTGCAAGCACTTTTCAAGAGAGGATAAGAGTGTCCTTTGGGCATTTTTATTCTGTGTTCGGTGGTGTACTCAAAACACACACCAACAGGTCTGGACTAGGATCCTTACTCCTGGAACATCTTTCTATTAAATATGGACAAAAATCAAAGCTAGGATTTACTATATATCCTTCCCCTCAGGCATGTTTCCTCCTATACCATCTTACATCCTATTTAAGCTAAGTTGTTTGAATCTTTAAGAAAACATCAAATCTTATATGTATGTGCTTATTTGATTTTTAGATTATTACTAATGGATTTGTTAACATCATTAGACAACAATATACCCTTTTTCACATGTGATCCAAATTACTCTATTATACAGTGAAACCTTCAGCTGCCACTGAAAATAGTGAAGAATAAACAATAAAACTGCAAAAAAGATACATATTTCCAAACTTTAGTAGTATCATTTCTTTGTTGACTTTGTGCTTGCTTTTGTAGGGAGAAACAAACACAAAAAAACAAACACAAAAAATTGCTACAACACTACAAAACCTTTGTTTATTCAACCTCACTTTTAAACAGTTACATAAAGCTTTTATAAATAGAGGTCGAGGATCAGCAATAACTAAAAATATCGTTCATGGAAGATTATAAAACTGCAGAGTATCATGCAGTTTATTTCATGCAAACATTTAGTTTCTCCTAATCTATGCAAATCTAGACAGTAGTTTATATTTCCTATTTTTTTCCTATGCATGCCAACTGGGAGAAATTACTGCTTATTCCAACAACTTTGTTCTTAATCCTCGTTAATATGTGTTTGGATATAAATAAATCAATGAGTGCCCCAAGTGTGGTATTTTGAAATCCCAAGACAGTTATGTATGGTTGAGACTACATTTCCAATAGTGTACCCTAGAGACAATTTCCCTGATGCATTTCATTTGGAGCAGCATGTCCCCTGTTTATATGAAGTTATGTTTGTCATAATAGTCTGAGGTCGTTCATCATTTAGGGTTCAATTTTTTTGTTTTTGTTTTAATATCAATACTTACATTGAGATGCACTCCCAACAATTTTCAAATTATATCTCTTAAAACATTGTAAAATTCCATAGGAAAATATAGACAGGAAGGAGAAAGTAGGGTTTTACTACTGCCAAATTTAGTTTATGAAGGGACTTTTCTGAAAAATTTGTATGTAAAAGTTACCCATATAATTTTACCATCTTTCTTTTCAATGTTCTCTTTGTTTGCAGATTTTTGAAACTTGATCTTGTACCAATATTTTTACTATTGCTGGATTTAGTTTATGAAGGGACTTTTCTAAAAAATTTGTATGTAAAAGTTACCCATATAATTTTACCATCTTTCTTTTCAATGTTCTCTTTGTTTGCAGATTTTTGAAACTTGATCTTGTACCAATATACACAATATTTGGGATGACTCTGATGAAACTCTTACTGATAATTCCAGCTAACAATCAAGCATTGTTTGAAAATAGAAACAAGAAAGAAACTATGTTAATGTCCAAGACCCCCAAAGTGACCAAAATATCTATTATTTAGTTGTTCGTCTAGTAAATTTTGTAGGTTTGTACTAAATGTGGTTTTCTTGAGCACTATAATCAAAAACTCAAGATGAACTACTGCTCTATGTGCAAAAATGGTGAAAACATTTCTACAATGAAATTGCCTTATGCTTGCAAACTTCTTTTTTAGGTAACAAGCACTTTTGTTGAAAATGGCAGTACTAAATGTTTTGTTGCTTCATTCCATCATATACTATTTCATGTCTTATTTATAGTAGATTCTCTACTTTCACTAGTCCATAACTATCTTTGTTGTTTCGCAGAAATTGTAATCAATGAACATTGTGCCTAAGTTGCACTTAGCAGAAGCATGAATCAATGGAAGAGTCAGAACCATGAAATTTTGATGACAGCTAACCAAAAAGTTAACAAATATGTTTCAAGATTTTGCATTTGTAGCAGTATACTAAGTAAAAGAGTACTGCATTTCAATTTTTCATATTTATTCTTGTCTCTAATTTGAGCAGAGTAGATGCATGCTTAGAGTCTCCTCCTTTAACACTATTTATTCAAGGAAGATCTTGAGCAACCAAGAGTGTTATATAAATTTAAATTGTCAATTTTCAAGTGTGAAATAAGGTGTTTTATTGAAGGAAGACCTTGAGAAATCGAGAGTATATGTAAATTGTCAATTTTCATGCAAATAAGGTGCCTATGCATTATAATTATTTATGTTGTTTCAAGATTTTGGCTATTATCTTTATATCTACATTTTGTAGTTTATAAGAGATGAATCTTCTATGGTCTCATTCTTTGTTTATGCCTTTATTATGCATGGTCTTACTTACTGTAATAGTGCATGGTTCCCTTGAAATAAACATATTTAAAGACCATTTATAACATATATTGCTTGAATGCTAGATAAGCAATGGGAATAATGGGAATAATTATAGGTACCCCTATCTTCCTTTCAGTCAATTGTTGTTGTAAGAACTCTAGTCTACATTGTTCTCTGGAACACCTTTGGAATTAAAGAACATGACTGAGCTAATTAATACAAAAGTTGCTCTTGAATATGTTGTGCATGGCCAATTAATACTAGGTTTGCAACCTCCTCCTCGTTGGCAGTCAAAATTAATCTGAACAAATAGATGACAACTTTGTGAAATTGATACATAGACCTTTCAACGGTTAAATGCAATCAGTATTATTATCTGCTGCATTGATGCGTAGCACAACAGTTGCAACATATACACTAGGTTTGCACCCTCCTACTCGCTGGTAGTCAAGATTAATCTCACATTTTTGTTATGCCAAACCTATTTTGCCAGTAACTTCGTTGCTCTGCAGCTCTTGTTTATCAATAGTAGACATGATATTTCTATAGTCTATGAAAATAATAGAGCCTCCTACTAATAATTGTGCAGGTAATTTTTTATTACTATTTTGAATCACATATTCTATGATCTATCTTTAGAAAGATGAAAAATATAGACACTTGAGTATGATATTATACATTGATGTGAAAAAATCCTATAGAATCATCACTTTATTATAACTTATAATGTATCTTTTAACATGAAGAATCAATAAAAAATGTATCATCCATGTTTAATATTTCAATAAATTTTCTTACTCATAGAATAGATCATCAAATTTAATCATAGAAAAGATCCATTCAATAATGAAAAAATATCATTAATAAATGGGAAATCTCTTTAAGAATGTAAGTAATCAAATAGATTCCTTGTCTAAAAACATTAATCTAATAGATAATCTCTATAATTCTTGATGTAATTTATATCTTTTTCATGATGCTAGTGCAATATGAGCCCATTCAAATGAACCACGACATAGCCCTCTTCCCAAGAGTAGTAAGGGTGTAACAAATATAATGTAATAATAATAGACAGACATATAATGTTGGATATGTGATGCTTAATTTTAATGTTTTACACTTGCCTTAAATAGTGCATAACCATATTCCAATCTATGGGTTTTGCGGTCAAGAAAAGAAAAAAATTGGGTTATTTTTTATTTTATTTTACCCATGGTTTCAATGCCCATAGTATTTTCAAATCACTATTTTTTTCCTTTTAATATTTAAAAATACATTAGATTTGTGTAAAAGATTTATTATTATATTAAAAAAAAATATGCAATTAGAAAAGGTTGTTATATTGGGTTTTTTATCTAAGAAAATATGACACATATACACTAATACTAGAATATGAAATCTTTGTGGAAGGGGAAACTATTTTAACTTATTTACTAGTCAAAAATCTATGTGCACTCCCAAATGAGGCGAACATGGGTTTTGATCAATAAATCCTAAATTGCATGACCTCATCACTCAATCAATCCTAAGCTGCATGACCTCATCACTCGATATTAGTCCATAACCCAATCTATAGAAACAAAAAAATCACAAGACCATACCATTTAATCATAACTAGAATAATTCAAGAACAAGCTTTATGAATTTTTTATTTTTTTTTGCTAAATAAGTGCTACATCGGGGTAGCTCCCTTTTTATTAAGTTTGAAAATTTTGTACAAAGACTAGCTAATTGATAGAAGTGTGAAAACATTCAGTGCATTTTGGAGCCTGGGCAATTCAACCCAAACACACAACGCAACACGCAAGATAGACATTTGGTTGTGCTAGGCAAGCCAACCAAAAATTGGTCTCAGCTTCGCAACAAATAACACAGAATCCATTGTTCCAGGAAGGGGAAGATTGCCATGGTTGTGACGATCAATGCTTTGGTAAGTCTGGCCAAGGATCATAGGAGTCTGAAACAATGATGTCCTCAACCTGTACGCACGCCCAACTAGCAAGGAAGACAGCTGCCATATTTCCCTCGTGGTAGATGTGAGCAATATTTGGATTGTTGAAGTTGTCCAAGAGTTCCCATATTGCTTCAGCTTTATATTTGAGTTTCTAATTCCAAATACTCCTGGAGATTATTGCATTAATGTAGATTAATGAATCCCCCTCGATGTCGAGGTCAAAGAGTAGGTGTTCTCTGCAGAATTGGAGGCCAAAGAGAAGAGCAGAGAATTTTGCCTCATTGCTGGTGTCGGGAGGCAGTTTCTTTGATATGGCCCATATAACATCACCGTGTTCATTTCGAATTATGATCCCGGCACCAGAGACCCCAAGATTTCCCTTTGACGCTCCGTCGAAGTTTAGTTTAGCTTTA
This sequence comes from Sequoiadendron giganteum, assembly GCA_007115665.2. Taxonomy (NCBI): domain Eukaryota; kingdom Viridiplantae; phylum Streptophyta; class Pinopsida; order Cupressales; family Cupressaceae; genus Sequoiadendron; species Sequoiadendron giganteum. The sequence continues at coordinate 149,872,992 of CM021101.1, read as the reverse complement.
TGAATTTTTTACAATAAGTTAAATCCCAAACATACTATTAGTCCCTTTTATTCATTACAACTACACTTACTTCAATATCCAAGGCATAATTAAAGAGAGGAAAATTAAGGATTTTTTTGTCTCCAACTCTGCAATTGTTATAATATAACCTAATGTAAGTTTAGTTGACATTAAATTGTGATACTATTTCAGATCTATGGGTGGTCATCATGTTACAATTAAGGATTTTAGGGATTAACATTTCCATTATAGTTTAACCTAACCAGAAAAAAAATAGAAATTTAGATCTTGAATTTAAATTTCAAATTTCTCACTCCTTTCTACAAGCTATTGTCAGTTGAGCTAACACATACATATTTGTGTGATTGTTGCTAGTCATTAAAAATACTCAATATGCACTTGATTTCATAATTAGATTACACTAAAAATAATTCCATTTCAAAAAGATAAATAGAAAAATCATTTTTGCATCATAATCATACATTCTACCTAAATGCTTGTGAAATTTGTTGCTCATTGCCACTAACTTTACCCTACCAAGAGATTTTACTTTGTAGAATAAACTTACCTTCTTAAAGTTGATTGTAAACACTACCTTTGTTGCAACGGTTTTTGGTTTAGATTGCGTGAGAGTTTTTTGCATCAACGTTTTAGATCACACTCTATGATCCATCATCGGGATGAAAGAGAAACTCAACTACCTAGATCATAAAGGAAACTAAAACTTTAGATGTACATTCTCTCATGCATCATAAATTAATTTTGCATGATTAACAAGATCGCACCAAGGATTGACATTCACTATTTTCTATAATAATTCTAACTTTTAAACATTTGCTTAACATTTACTTTTCTAATAGAAAGCAATTGATTTAACGCATCAACATTATTTTCCATCATTAATTTTTTTAAATACCTTTCTATCCTCTATGTAATCATAATATTCATTTTAGGGTCATTATGAACCCTATATTTAATTTTCTATTCATATTGATTTAATTATGCTATGTTGTTCGATTTATTCCTCTATAACTCCAGAGTAAAATATAGAAGCCAAATATAATCCACAAGCATAGGATTCCATCTAATTCCTACTCTCCCATCTACAACTAAAAAATGTCATTATGATGGAGGACTTTGTTCTCAACATTGTATTCATATGAATTTTGTAATCGATGGACAAGTATAAAAATAGGAGACACCTAACTGTTTTCCTTTTCTGGCGATTGAGAAAATCAAATTTGTAGCCATTTTGTTTCCAGTGACGTAGGTATTCCAAGAAAAGACAAGTAAATGACTTACAAATTACTTTTTCAATAACTTGACTTCCAAGTCAAGTAAATAACTTTATACCTTTCATATTACAAAAAACATATTAAAGCCTTTAAAAGTTAAATGCTTGGATTTAAATATTGTCTTTTAAAAATAAAAGACCCATGAAAAATAAAAACATCAAAAATGTCACCAGCCAAAATGAAACATCACATGAGACTACTGGAATACCTTCTAACCATACAAAAGAGATATAAGAAGAATGTCATGAAGAAGAGGACTCTGTTAGGAGTCATCAGTAGTCGTCAGGAGTCAGCGCTGATAGTTGTCAGTAGTTAGTGTCAGGAGCCATCAGGAGTTGGTCACGCTACATAAAGAGCAACCAAGAGTAATCAAGAGTTGGAATTATTTCCAACACTCCCCCTTAATTACAACTACTATTGTCAATGATACCCAGTTGATCTCTCTGATAGATGAAATTGTCTTTTCCAAGTGCCTTTGTGAAAATATTTGCACATTGATCTTTAGACCTACAAGATTCCAAAAAGATTTATCCATTGTTGATTAGTTCTCTAATGAAATGATATCGTGTGTCTATATGTATGCTTCTCTTTTGAAAAACTGGATTTTTGACAATGATATAGCCGAGTTGTTGTCACAATAGATCTTTGTTGCCTTGATTCAACTCTTTCAACACTCTTCTCATCCAAACTATTTTACATGATGCACTTGTGGCTACTACATACTCTGCTTCAACTGATGAAAGAGTAACAATTGGTTGTTTCTTTGAAGCCCATGAAACTATACTAGTACCAAAGTAAAAAACATAACCTGAAGTGTTTTTTTTTGTCATCCATACTCCCTGCACAATCACTGTCAGTGTATGCTATTAGCTTGAAATCACTTTCTTTGAGTAAAGAATTTCATAGTTTCTTATTCCACTAACATATTTCAAAATTATTTTCCTAGCTTTCCAAATCATATCTTTTGGAGTCTCCATGAATCTGGAAATTAAACTTACAACATACATTATGTCTGACCTTGTGGCTATTAAGTACATAAGACTACCAGCAATTTTTTTGTACAAGGTTGGATTTACATCTTCTCCTTTGTCATCTTTGCTCAATTTCAAACCTATGACAATAGGAGTTGGAGCTACTTTGCAATTCACCATATTAAACCTTTTTCAAAATATCATTTGCATACTTTGTCTGTGAGATGAATATACCATTTCCATTTTGATTCACTTCTATGCCAAGAAAGTACTTCATTAAACCCAAATCAATCATCTCAAATTATTTCTTCATAGCTTCTTTGAACAAATCAATTGATAAGTTACCTGTGAACATTAAATCATCCACATATAAACATACAATTAGAATTTTACCTTTTTCAAATTTATCTTGGTATACAATGTTGGCTCACTGTTGCACCTCTTGAAGCCATTCTATAAAAAATAACTATCAATTCTATTGTACCAAGCTCTTGGGGCTTGCTTGAGTCCATACAATTCTTTCTTGAGTTTGTAAACCTTGTTTTCTTGACCCAAAATCTCATACCCAAGTGGTTGTTCCACATAAACTTCTTTTTCAAGATAACCATTCAAAAAAGCTGATTTTTTAAATCCATTTGATATACTGCCCACTTATTTTGAACTATTATGGCCAATATTGTTCTCACAGTGTCTAAATGAGAAACCGGTGCAAATTTCTCATTGTAGTCTATTCCGGGCTGCTGTGAATATCTTTTGGCTACAAGCCTCGCTTTATGCTTTTGTACTTCACCATTTGCATTCAATTTGGTTTTGTAAACCCATTTAACTCCAATCATCTCTTTTCCTTGTGGAAGATTCACTAACTCCCATGTTTGATTCTTTTCAATAACATCTATTTCTTCATTCATTGCATGTACCCATTTTTCTTCTTTAATAACATCTTCAAAATGAATAGGATCTTCAACATGTGAATATAAAGAAAAGAGAAAATGCTGACGTGCATCATTTTCACCTTCATTTTGCTAATAAATCTCACTTAAACTTCTGATTTTTTGTCTCCTCATGCTTGCTAGTGTGGGGTTTGACATGTCATTTGAACTTGGACTAGTGGAATGTGCACTTGTTGGTCCAGCACTTGAAATCCTTATTGTAGATCATGTTTTTTGTCCTCTTATTGTTGTTCTTAAATTTGATGATGGTGTCATTTGTTGATCATGAATGGGTGTGGAAAGAGTCACATTTGATGGAGTATTTTATGGTATAAAATCTTCATTATCTTCTTGTGGCAAGTTTGCTACAATATTGATTGTTTTCTCCAAACTTCCATCCCAAGCTTCATCTTCTATGAACTGCACATCCCTGCTGATTATAACCTTCTTGCTAATTGGATTGTATAACTTGTATGCCTTGGATTCATCAATGTACCCCAAAAATATGCATTTTACTCCTTTATTTTATAACTTTCTTTTCAATTCATCTGGCACATGAGCATATGCTACACAACCAAAAACTCTCATGTGTGAAACATTATGTTTCATTCTAGTCCATGCTTCTTTCAAAATCATATTCATGACACTTTTTGTTGGAAATCTATTCATTATATATGATACACATGACATAGCTTCATCCCAATATTCATTTGGAAAATGTTTGGCTTTCAACATGCTTCTAGCCATTTCCATGATTGTTCTATTTTTTCTTTCAGCTACCCCATTTTTTTGAGGTGTATATCGAGTTGTAAATTGCTTGTGAATCCCATGATTTTTACAAAAATTTAAAAACTCTCTTGAAATGTATTCACCACCTCTATTTGTTCTCAATGCTTTGATGTAATGCCCACTTTGCTTCTCAACAAGATATTTGAATTGACAAAAGTAATCAAACAATTCACTCTTATGCTTTAGAAATTAAACCCATGTTTTCCTTGAGTAATCATCAATGAATGTCAAAAAGTAGAATCTACCACCTATTGAAGGTGTTTGCATTGGCCCACACAAATCTAAATGTACAATCTCCAAAGGGGCTTTTTCTCTAGTTGACTTTCCTATTGGAAATGATTCTCTGTGTTGCTTTCCTAAGATGCATCCTTCACATATTCTTTCTAGTTTCTCTATTAAAGGTAATCCCTTGACCATTCTTTTCCTATGAAGTAGATTTAGAACAACAAATTTTAAATGCCCAAATCTTAGATGCCAAAGCCAATCTTCATATTTTATTTCTGCCTGAAAGATTGTTAGCATGACTATTGTGTTTTCTTCTTTACCCTCTTGTGGAGACATTGAATGGTGTGTTTGAGCACAGTCTACACTCAAATATGGTTTTTTATCCTTAGGGGAAATATTCTATTGCTGCTAATTTGAACCTTAGCTATAAGTTGATTACTTGGATATTTGTCTAAAATTGTGCATTCTTTGGTTTTGAAAAATACTCTATAACCCTTTTGAAGAAGCTACCCAATGCTCATTAAATTGTGTTTTAAATCTGACATAAAATACACATCTTAAATATACTTATTCTCCCCCTATTTAGTTAGAATTTTTATGTTCCCTTTTCCTTTGACTTCTACTTTATTGTCATTCCCCAATGTAATTTCAGATTTTATATTCTCATCCAAACTAGAAAACATTTATAAATTCCTAGTCATATGATTACTACAGCCTGAATCTAGAAACCATACATCATTTTCATTTGCTTGTGCAACATTACATGCCAAGAACATTGTGCTTGGGTTTTAACTTTGATTTTGATTTTCTTTTGTAAAATTTGCATTTTGCTTACTGAAATCATACTACTTCTTTCTACATTCACTCAAATAATGCCCAAACTTTTTGCAATAGTGACATTGGACTTGAGATTTTTCATACCTTTTACCTTGAGGTTGATTTTGAGTTGGATTTTGAATTGGGTTATGGCCACTACCTCTTCCACTCAAGTTTGATGGGCTGCTTCTTCCACCTTTGTAAGAGTTTCATCCTCTTCCTCTGAAATTTGATCTACCTATGCCTCTTCCTTGGTTGATTGAAACTTGTGACTTGAAAGCATGCTCCAATGACGTGTTTGCATACCTACTCAGCCTATGTTCATGAGAAATAAGAGATGCATGGAGCTCATCAACTGAAAACTATGAGAGGTTTTGTGTTTCCTCTATGGTTATAGCAATAGACTCAAATATTGTGGGCAAACTCCTTAAAATCTTCTCAAAAACTCTAACATCTAGATTCTCACCATGAGATCTAATTTGGTTCACCATTCCAATGATTTGAGTAAAGAAAGAATCTACTGTATCATTTTCCTTCATATATATTGTTTCAAAATCTTTTCTTAGCATTTGTAGTTTTGTTGTGTTCACCTTTGCCATACCTTGATATGTTGTTTGGAGTATTTCCCATGCTTGTTTGGACCTTGTTGCTGCTGCAATCCTTGGGAAAATGCTCTCATGCAAGTTCCTTGGAGAATAAAGAAAAGAGCTTTTGAATCCTTCTTCTTATTATATTTCAATAAATCATTCTCTGCTTGAGTTAATGCATTATATGTTGTTGCATCAGCTGGCTCTAGAAATCCATTCTTACTAACTACCATAAATCTTGTGAGAAAAACAACGCCCTCATGGTAATTGCCCAGTATTCATAATTCTTCCCATTAAATTATGGAATCTATGGATTTTTCAAGCTTGTGCTTGTGATTTCCATTGTTGGTTGTGAGAATACCTTTGTTGGAGATTTTTAAGAAAAAACCTTTTGTTGTGAACCTGCTCTTATGAACCTACTTTGATACCACTTTGAAGGCTAGAGGTAGAGGAGAAGACATAAAACTAAAACAACTCAACTCAAAAATTTTCAATCACTGAATAAAACAAAAATTTAGAACACATAAATTAAACCTAGAAGGATTGATGATTTCACTCATTCAAAAAAATTGATTCCACAGAGTTGCTGCTAAAACTTGCTCTACAGAGCATTCTCCAACATTCTAGAGAAAACTTGCTCCCCAATCCACCTATTTCTCACTCCCAAAATGATAATAAAATCTTCTTACACAAAAAGTACTTTTTGGGAAAACTTGACTCCCAAGAAAAGACAAGTAAATGACTTACAAATTACTTTTTCAGTAACTTGACTTCCAATTCAAGTAAGTACCTTCTTACCTTTCATATTACAAAAAACATATTAAAGCCTTTAAAAGTTAAATGCTTGGATTTAAATATTGTCCTTTAAAAATAAAAGACCTATGAAAAATAAAAACATCCAAAATGTTGCCAAACAAAATGAAACATCACACAGGACTGCTGGAATACATCCCAACCATACAAAAGAGAGATAAAAAAACATCATGAAGAAGAGGACTCCATCAGGAGTCGTCGAGAGTCAGCGTCAAGAGCCGTCAAGAGTTGGTCATGCTACATTAGGAGCAAACAAGAGCAATCAGGAGTTGAAAATATTTCCAATAATTTTGACATAAAGAGGAGGATAGTTTCTCACAGGTTTACTAGATTCTCCAAAAACATTGCCAACATCAATCTCTAATGAATATGGTCAATAAATAACTGATAGGTGACAGAGAAAATGTTAGGGATTGTTTGACTGAGGTGGGTCTAAAAATTGAATTATTCCATGCAATGAGATAGAGGAAACCAAAGAGTGAAATGGGTCCTGGGTAGTTCAGGCAACAACAGAAAGTAGCAGCAATTTGACCTTAAAGCACCAGACTTTCCATTGCAAATTCTTCTATAGAGAGTTTGACAAGTCGCAACCGCTAGGCAAGCACCAGAATGCCCACAAGAAGGAATGCCTGCATGCAGAACGAACATGAATTTTCCCCAACCAGACCTGGAAAGACTTCTATGGGTTGCACAAATGTCTGCCAGCCTTGGCCCTTATTGCTCCTCTGCCATTACCCCCTCAAGCCATTTTATTTTCAAGACCTAATTGTTGTATGGTGTTATTCGTCAAGGGGCAACAAAAATGGCTCCACCAACTCAACTTCACTCTTGGGAAACATAAGCAATGTCAAGGTAATTTTTTTTGTTTTTCTAAAAGGTTAAACATTTTGATCTAGAGTTATGAATTCGTTAGGTCATAAATAGGATTTTATCTTCAATATAAACATTTCAATAGAATTTGAATCTTGATGATAAGAACAACCAATGCCACAACTTAACTATCAGATTATGCCACTATTGCCAATGTTAGAAATGGATTTTCATTTTATTTCCTATGTTAGAAATAGGTTTTCATTTTATTTCCCGATTTTGAGTTTTTTTAATATAACTATCTATAGGAGTTTACAAAATGGAAAACCAGTCGTAGATATAATGCTATAGTTAAGGGTCAATTTGAAAATGGTTGAAGGGTCGATTTCACTAAGGGCCATGCTTGACAAGTAGTTGTGCAAGTCGTAAGAGCCTTTCTGTGTATGGTTGGCCTGAGTCTGTGATTGTAAATTGCATGCTGGAGTTCCTTCTTGTGGGCACTCTGGTGCCTGCCCAGTGCATGTGAGTTGTCAATCTCTCTATAACAGAATCTCCATTGGAACATCTGGCAATCTAAGGCCAAATTTCTACCACTTTTTGTTTCCGCTTGAACTTCTCTACATGTCTCGCTCCTTGGTCTCATCACTATCTATTTGCTTTGAGTTTAAAAGAAGATCAAACCCAAATTATGGTTTAGCATTTGATAAAATGTTTAAAATTCTTTATCATTTCAAAATAATGTTTAAAAAGTAATAAATTTTATTTTAAATTAGTATATAATATTTAAATTAGAAATTTAATTAAAAATTATATTTTAATGATAATTTTTATATAACTATATAAATGTTCATTTTAATAAGGATATTTTTTTATCTTTTTAAATATTCTATTAATAATGAAATTATATAAAAAAATTATAAGTATATGAAAATATTAGCATTACGTAGTCTATATTTAAATATATGTTTAATAATAGAATTATTTTATTAAAAATTTTGGTAAGTTCTATAATTTATTTTTATAAATTTAATAAAATATTATTTTTACACAAATATATTTAATAATTTTAAAATATAATTAAAATATAGTTAAACAAAAATAACATATATTAATCTAATTTTTGATAGATTATGAAAGCAATCAATCAAGCACAAAAAACAAAATGAAACAGAAACAGAAACAAAACACACAAACACCGATATTTATCATGGTTCACCATATAGGCTACATCCGTACTGAAAGTAGAGGAATACTCTATTAGTTATATGTTTGAATGAATACAAGAAGAATATGCAATATATATAAAACTACACCAACTCTTTGTATACAAGGAAGCTGAATAGTCATACAGTTCGTGGGAAAATAAAAAGAAGTAATATTGGGTTTC
>CM021101.1:149850491-149864270 GCA_007115665.2 Sequoiadendron giganteum | reverse complement strand
TTTGTCCAAATTACCTCCCAAATCGGAATCAACATATCCTTGTAACTGAAGCCCCTCTCCATGAAAACATAAAGCATAACTAGAAGTACCTTTCAAGTACCTCAAAATCCACTTAACAGCTTCCCAATGAGCTTTGTCAGGATTTCTCATAAATCTACTAATTACTCCCACTGCATGAGAGATATCAGGCCGTGTACAAATCATGGCATACATTAAACTGCCAACCACAGATGAATAAGGAATATGTTTCATAGAATCTCTTTCTTCTTGTGTCTTGGGACACATATCGGAGGACAACCGAAAATGTTCAGCTAAAGGAGTGACAATGGGTTTAGCATCCTTCATTCCAAACCTATCCAAGACTTGAGCAACATACTTTTCTTGAGACAATTTGATTTCTTTCTTTTGCCTATCCCTGATTATGTTCATACCAAGAATTCATTTAGCAGCCCCTAAATCTTTCATGGTAAAATTCTGAGCTAAAAGTTGCTTCAAGTCTCGAACTACTTTCATGCTAGAACCAGTAACTAGCATATCATCAAAATAAAGTAATAATGAAACAAACTCACCATCGTCAAGTTTCTTGTAATAAACGCATGGGTCAGACTCACAACGAATGAAGTGATGCTCAGTCATAAACTGATCAAATTTTTGATACCACTATCTTGGAGCTTGCTTGAGTCCATACAAGCTTCGTTTTAGTCTGCAATATAAGTGTTCTCGTCCTTTTTTGACAAAACCTTCAGGCTGCTCCATGTAAAGTTCTTCTTCAATGTCTCCATGAAGGAATGCGGTTTTAACATTGATTTGTTTGAGTTCAAGATCACAAATAGCTACTAAACCCAAGACTGCATGAATATAATTCATCCTCACTACAGGAGAGAAAATTTCATTGAAGTCTATCCCCTTTTGTTGGTCATAACCTTTGACAACCAGTCTGGCTTTGTAGCATTTCTTACCACCTTCTTCTTTTAATCAATACACCCGTCGATTTTTCAAGGCCCTCTTATGAGGTGGAAGTTTCACCAAATCCCAAGTGAGATTTGCATTAAACGAGTCCATTTATTCTTGCATTGCCTCCAACCATTTCTTGCTATTAAGATCATTACAAGCTTGTTTGAAAGTCATTGGCTTTGTTTGATCTGTAAATAATAATTCCGGGTAATTAGCCAATAATAATTCAAAATCATTGAATTTACCTGGAAGTTTCTACTGCCTGGTAGACCACCTCAGTTGATTCTCTTTTGGCGCAGTGGAGGTTACAATTTCCTACCCTTTTCTAATAACAGTGCCCATTCCTGTCTCCGCTTGAATGTCCTATGGAATATTATCAATGCTCTTTTTCCTAGCAACTCATCGACTTCACTGTTCATTAAGTCGTGCTTGCTCTCTGATCACATTTTTGTGATAACCTGGAGCAGCTGGAGAGATCGCCTCAGAGGAGATAGACTAATTTTGATTCTGGTCGTGGTAGTAAATATCATAGGGGACATTGTGCACTAGAGGCGGATCAACAGAAAAATCAATTTCTGCAACTTCTGACTATCACGGGTGTTTACACAATTCCTGCGCTTCCATTTGGAGATGTGGTGACGTGAACAGAGGAGCTCTATGATCATTGGAGTCCCCTATTTATAGTTGTTGCGTGTGATCAATTTCTAGTTGCTACGTGTGATAAAAAAGACCCACATGCCTGGGTGTAGAGTCTTGCACAGGATTCCAAGAGGAAAGAATTTCCTCAGGGGAAGAATCGTTGCCTCTTTGTGAGGCATTTCTAACAGGCTCAAGCTACTCATCATTTCCAGATATCTCTCCATCATACTGACTGGAGTCAACAGGTCCAGGTTGTAAGGAAGAGATGGGAGAAGCAATTGTTGTAGAAGGCACAAAGATAAGAGACTCTTGTGACATATTTGTCTCAAATACTGACAGAGGAACATATTCCTTAGTATCCACAAATTGAATTTGCAAGGCTGGAAAGGTGTGTTCATTGAACACCACATCACGAGTCCGAATAATCTTTCATTTAAGTGGATCCCATAACCTGAAACCATAACTATTCTCGCCATAACCAATGAATATGCAATGCTTTGATTTCATCAAGTTTAGTCCTCTTTTCCTTGGGAATAAGAGAAAAAGCTTCACACCCAAAAACAAGTAAATAACTGTAAAAAAATCGCTTACCCAACGAAGTCTCTTCCGGAATATCGAAATTCAATCGAGATGACAGTGCTTGATTGATCAAATATACTGTTGTATTGCATGCCTCTTCCCAAAACTCTTCGCCTAATCCAGCATTCGAAAGCATACAATGATCTCTCTCCAAAATTGTTTGATTGAGCCTTTCATGCACCATTCTCTTGAGGAGTAAAGGGAACAATTTTGATCTGTCGAATACCATTTTCTACACAAAAATTGTCAAATTCTGAGGAGTAAAACTCTCCTCCATTATCTATTTGCAAGCACTTGATCTTGTGCCCAATTTGATTTTCGACATAAGATTTAAATAATTTAACTTTACTAAACACTCTGATTTTCTAGAGAGCATATAAATCCAAACTTTCCTTGTATAGTCATCAAGAAAGGTGAAAAAATAGTTATCTCCTCCAATGGAGGTTACCTCAGTGGGTTCGAAGACATCTAAATAGACCAGCTCCAAGGGGTGACTCTTCTTCTCATGACCGGTTCTCACGAATCTAACCCGCTTTTGTTTACCATAGAGACAATGTTGACAAAAATCCAAATCAACAGATTTCAAACCTGGTAGTTGCCCTCTTTGGAGCATAACCGATAGCCCTTTTTTGCTCATGTGACCGAGCCTTTTGTGCCAAAGTTCTGTACCGTTGTCCTCAATAGTCATGGCAGCTCTCACTTGATTATGATTTTCAAAAACATATAAACTTTCAACTTTATTTCCCTTTGCTAATACCAAAGCCCCTTTAGTAATTTTCCAAGTATCGGAAGTAAAGAAAACATGGCAACCTTGAGCATAGAGCTAACTTATAGATATTAAATTCCTCTTGAGTTCAGGAACATGACGAACATCCTTTAAAATCCATTTGCTTCCATCTTGCAGCTGTAACAAAACATCACCTTTCCCTATTATATCACATGCTTTATTATCACCTAAATATACTTTTCCAAACTGACCTTCCTCATAGTTTGTGAAAGTCTTCGTGCACGAAGAGGCATGAAAAGAGGCTCCGGATTCAAGAACCTGAGAATTAGATGTGGTGTCGGTAGTAGAAAGAATTAAAAAGCCATCATCATTTTTATAATTTGTATTAGCTTCCCCATCCCGCACTTTTTCTTGTGCCTTTTTATAAGACCAACAATTCCTCTTTGTATGGCCAGCCTTGCCACAAAACCAACAATCACCATTTCATCCTCTTGACTTCGACCTCCTTGCTGATTTAAACCTCCATTTTCTATTATCCTTACTTCTATCTAGAGACCTTCCTCTACTCACTACCGTTAAAGCATCACTAGAAGATTCCAGATTTTTCCTTCTCATGTCTTCGTTGAGAAGGGTACCTGCAATATCATCAAATTGCAACTTGCTTTTGGTAGCTACTGAGGTCCTGACAACCATTACAACACTTTCCCAGCTGTTAGGTAATGAACAAAGTAATAGTATGGCTTTAATCTCATCATCTAGATTGATGCCTACCGAGACCAATTGGTTTATCAAGGTATTAAATTCATTTAAATGGTTTTCCATAATTCCCCCTTCCTTCATCTTTAAATTGTATAATTTTTTCATAATAAATACCTTATTAGATGTTGAAGCCATTTCATATGTTGAAGAAATCTTATCCCATAAATATTTTGAATTCGGCTACAATGAAACATTAAACAACGCATTATTGGACAATGACAGGAAGATAGTAGCTCTTGCCTTTTTGTCAATTTTTTCCCAATCTTCATCCTTCATTGTTGCTGGTTTTTTGGCTTTCCCTTCTAATGCTAAAGCGAGATCCTGCTTGATCAGCAGTGACTCCATCTGCACTTTCCAAAGACTGAAATTCTGCCCTGCGAATTTCTCGATCTTCCATTTATCCGATTCTTCCATAATTCTGGAAATTCCTCTCCAATTTCCAAACAGCTCTAGTTATCGAGCTCTGATACCAATTGATAGATTATGAAACCAATCAATTAAGCACATAAAATAGAATGAAAGAGAAACAAAAACAAAACACTCAAACACAGGTATTTATCATGGTTCACCATATAGGCTACGTCCACACTGAAAGTAGAGGAATACTCTATTAGTTATATGTTCGAATGAATACAAGAAGAATATGCAACAACATATATAAAACTACACCAACTCTTCATATACAAGGAAGTTGAACAGTCATACAATTGGTGGGAAAATAAAAAGAAGTAATATTGGGTTTCATATTTAACAATTTTTACTATTTTTAAATGAATTTAATTTTTTTAACATTTATTAAATATTATATTATTTATCATTGCATAATTTATTATGATTATTTTTAAGAAAATATAACCCAAACTTAATTTTACTCTATAGAATTTTTAGAAAAAGACTCAATTAATTAAAAAGATTCATAAAAGCATCATTAATCTTCTTAAAAGTATTAATTTTTTTAAATTAGTGTTTCAAATAATGAAAAATTATATTAAGCATGATCAATTTATTTTTTATAAAATTCCATGCAATATTATTCCTTCAACTAAATCCTTATTTGATGTACTTATTTGTGTAAACAAGATTCATGTTGTGATTATACATATATTACTATTAAAAAGATCATAGTATAAATAAATTTTGCAATATCAGTTCAACACCAAAGCTTGCTACATTTTATAGATGTAATTTATTTCATCTCTCTTTAAAAATTATTAATAAGAGATGAGTTCTAAAATACCTTAATGTATTCTATAATATATTTCTCAAATATTTTTTCTTTCTTTGTATGTGTTCTAAAATAAATCTCTTTAAAACTATTTACAATGAATAAGTGTGAATTATATGTTTGATCAAACCAATATAACCTTGCATTCAATGGGTGTGTGATACCTGATAAATGCATGGTGTATGAACCTAATTTATATTTATTAAAATACTTTGAGTACCAATTAATAGTGTCAATTATGTATGATTATTTTCCCCATAAATTTTCACATCACACATAAATAAACTAGGGTAAATTAATGGAAAGTGTAATAAGTACCTAGTGTATATCATTTAATTAATATTTATATAATTTACTAATGCATAAACATTAAATTGTATAATATCAAGTTTAAAGGTAGATCTAGGTACAAACATAATAATGTAAAGACATTTAAGACATTCATTTATGTATTGGTAGCATGCACATGTGTGGATATTTTTGTACAAAGTTTTTGTGCACTTAGCTTGTAATAACTTTGATTGTATAATGAGCACATGATCATTTGTCAATATTTTGGCTTGACCTATATTGTAACATTGTGTATTTGTAAGGTTGGATGATATGTGATTTTTTTATTAGAAAAATGCCTATATTAATAATAGAAAAATAAATTCTAAATTTGGAACTTCCAAGTAAGAAATTCAAGGTTTTATACAACTAAAACTAAGCATTACAAAGAGTAGAAAGGGAACAAATCATATTTTGAAAAAAATAAAAAAATAGTGCTAGGGTAGATAATAAGAGAAAAGATCACTTTTCTCCAATAGTATATAGCTCATGCTCCTCTATAATGATATTAGTAGTTGTAATAAGATACATGTTGTGATCCTTGCCAATAGTTTCCAAGTAAGATTGCACTTTAGATATTTGTGTATTCAAATTTGATTTTTTTCTTTGTTTCTCCTTCAAGTATTTAGCAAGATTTAAGTATTGTGAAATAATATTAGAGAATATACCATGCATAATCACTTTTGTAAGAAAAAATGAATTGGAAAAAAAAAGCTTTATATTGAAGCATACAAATATATAATAGGGATGCATGGGTATGTGCAGGATCATCATGGAAAAAATAGGCCCTTAAGTGGCGATGAAAATTCAGAAAATCAGAGTTAGGCAACTTGACATAAACATTTGAATAAGTTATGTATATTCTTTCAAAAATATGTAAGAATAGAATCTGTAGAAAATTAAATATAGTTTCTAAACTACTCTAGGTTTATTTTATTTTTAAATCTATTTGGTGAAAATTTGAAATTTCAATTTAGTAGTACTTAAATTTCAGGGAAAAAATAAGAAGTGTTTGTTTGACCACCCTAACCACAATAAAATGATAATATTTTTTTATAAGCTTTTAGATATAAGTAGAGGACTCATGCCCGATGTGATGCAAATTTTTTTATAATTTTTTCCCAAGTAAATAATTAATTATGAATTTGTTATTACAACTTTTTAAAAATATAAAAACTCGTATGTCTGACCACCTTAACTTCAAAAATTCATGAAATTCAATTTATTTTTTAATCCTATAGTATGCGAAGCATAAAATGTGACACATGTTTCAGATTGAAAAAATGTGATATCGTTTGAAAGCTATTGATGTCAAAAATTGACAAGGTAACAACCCTTTGTGGAAAACTCAGTTAAAGGGGGAACCTATTGCGCTAAACTGAGTAACCTCTAGATTTTAAAGAAGTCGGCTTCTTCTATAACTAGGGTTTTAAATGGGAAATTGAAGTAGATATAAAAATAAAAGGATCTAACTAGGGCGATGCGCCAAGATTTAGATGTAAGGAATGATAGATCTATCTTGGAGATACGATCTAAGGGCTCGTTCAACAATCTGCTATGTCCTAGAATGATAGAAAATAAAGATAGAAGTCTGAATGATTCACTCAATGACATAAAATTAAATATTCATGCACATTTACTAAAAAGAGGAGTCAAAGACATGATCTAATCAACAAACTTGCATTAAATTTATTGAAGTTTTGCAAATGAAACATTCAGTACCATGATGGCACAGTAAATTTTTATCAAATTATCAAAAATATTTAAGAAAACAAAAAGGCCGAACAATGGCACAGTCTGTAAGTCTTTATAATAATCTAAAAGTGGTAAAGGCCTAGTTCTTTTGCCAATTTTTCTATCAAAATATGAACCCTTGCTTCGAAAGAAGAAGCAGTATTTATAATAAAATCTTAGCCCAATGAGCGAGTAATAGAAAAGATCCTCTGATCATGAGCAATGATGTATTAGCAATGATTTCTCCTAGCCATTGCAATGGAAAAAGATTTGAGCCATGAACAAGGATACCTTAGAGCTAGATGCATCTCCTACAAATGATAACAATGGTCCTAGCAGACCAGAGTGTCGACATGTGTCATCCACTCATGACGACAGTTACAAAATGTGGCAACTGTTGTGAGGTTGTTTCTTGCTTCATCCCCTTGCACGATGAAGCCCTTAGAAGATCTACGTGGCAAGCGATCGGGGCCCAATGTTCATCCTTCTCTTTATGTGATGAAAAATTGCACTGTGAAGACATGTGGAGGTCTCCCAAGCATACTATGCTGAAGGTGGGGGCCATCAAGGAATGTTCATGGATCGATGCTATGTGGCATGCGGTTGGGGGCCGAAAGAGGAGAGACGAAAAGAAGCACTGAAGAGTGCAAATTGTTGACACGTGGAAGCATGGTGGCGGCTTTTGAAAAGTGACCCGATATTGCTTTTGATAGGAGGGTGTGGCCAATACTTAAGAAAAAATAAAATAACCCAAAGGGAGCTTGGGAAATTTATATTCACAACTGTTGGTGACTTACCAGGAGTGTTTCACCTACGAAATGAGGAACCCAAAATTTTTTGGTTTGCAGATCAGAGCCTTATCCATTGGGTGGCACAATCAGAGATTAGAGAGGGCGGTTTCTAGAGGCATCCATTCAGCCTCATATGGAGTCAATATGTCATGCAAAATTTCTTGTGCTCCATGTCGATTGATCATATATTTTGTAAGACAATGTCATCGATATACTGACCCAAGACTCGAGTTGAAAAAGAAGTCATGCAATTGGATGAGTGACACTCTTAATATATCATGTAGCAAGGGGTTGACTGAAACTCTTAAAATTAGACACATCTCGTTGCTTCTCCTCGATCTTTGCCACAATGTTATCCACCGTGGCCACCTATTCATCTTCAAGAAACAAGGATGGTAAGCCCATCTGAGTTAGGTGGGAGAACCTAGCTCATATGCTATTCATGGTCTGATCCAATTTGGTGGCACACTTGCTGGCATGAAGGATGGTTGCATGGCAATGCATGAACTTGTCAATTGTTTTAGCAGCAGACTTTCGGTCTTCAACCCCTGCGCTTGCCAAGACTTCATCTGGGACCATATATAGCCTATCCAATAAATTCTTGGCCATCAAACCCCTCTTTGTGATGGACTAAGGGAACCACTTGATTGCTTCACAAACCTCTCTACCCAAACTTGTTGCCTCTACCATAAATTAGAGCATTGGTTGTAGAGTTAGGAAGAAGGCCTTCACTCTTTCCCAGTATGAAACATATAACTATTGGGCTATCTGAAGAAGGTTTGATTGAACGACAAGAGGTTGGGAAGAGTTATTTAATAGGACTATCTCTACATCCCTTAATTCTATATCATGCATGAGCTCTGCAACCTTTTGGTTCACCATGGTGAGTTGTCCTTGCAGGTTATGTGATTCTGTGATCCAGCTAGCCTCGGCTCGTTCCTTGTTTGCTGCCTCCTTTTCTAAGGAAGACTTCATTTCTTGAACATCATTCTTTAATTGGGCTGGTGGATTTCAAAACCCACATTTTTTTGCTGCATCTACTGCTCTAGTTGATCGTGTTGATGATGAAACTCCTCATCCTTTTGTTGCACTTCTTGCCCCAACTACACCAACTGGTCTTGATATTCCTGGTTCTTCTACTATAACTCAACGACCAAGTTAGGATTGAGGGATTGGAACCTCACAATTTATTCTTAGATCTTTGCTTCCTCCACCTCCACTTGTTGGGATAAGTGCTTAAATTTAACATCCCTAGCCCTTTCCTTCATGAGCAATACCTCAACTCTATCCTTGACACTTTTTAGCTCTTCTTCCCTCTTCTTTAGCTAGTGATTAGACAAGAAATCCGGTGGTTACCACTCATTGCGTTTCCTCCATGAGCTCCACCTTGTATTAAGGTTGGGATATGCTTAAATTGAGCCCCACTATGTACATGTTGTAGTCATCCGGTTGCATTTCTCCTTACGGTTTGCTGACAGTCGGGTACATAGTCAAAAAATGTAGCAACTACTGAGCCTCATTAAAAATAGTATGTAATTTTGGCTCCACCAACTTCTTAGTATCTTTAGCTCTTTTCTTTTGGACTCTGATTGCTTGTGCCTACTTAATTTTATCGCCTTCTGATAAGAATTCTAAGGGTGACCAGATGAATCTATTTGTGAAAGGCGCACCGAGAGGAAAGGTGAAAGGGAATGAAAGGGTAGCAGTCCCAGGTGACTTATTCATTGGAACACTAATTGTTCAAGGTGAGAAGTGAGGGATATTCTAATACCCAAACTTTGAACTAGTTGGAGGACTCGAAGGAACTAGAGTCATGATGGTTTCCATCTGCTGGGAAGACTGGATTTGGGCTAACATGGTAATGGAAGGAGATGTACCAATGAAGGTAATAGAGGCAGAGTGTGAGATGCTTTGGGATGCGGAATGGGCCAAGGAAAATGGTGTAAGGGTCCACAAAGGAGTAAGGGAAAATGGGGTCACATGAGAGAATTGTGTGAAACCCCCTATGACCATTGAAGCAGAGGCCAAAAGGCAAGGGTCAGTGAATGAAATTAGAGGTACTACAAACACAACAGGGGAAACTAAGGTTTGTGAAATAAGAGAGGGAGAGAAAGGTACCTACGGTGTAGATGATTGTGATCCTTGGCCCATTGCTATCTCTTGGCTCACCTTAGGGTCCTACGAGCACTCTCCAAAAGATGCCTTAGTTCACTATTGCTTTGCTCATGGTGAGTCTTATACCACTACAGTTTTTGATTGTTGCGATCAGGTTTTCCTGGTCCTCCTTATAGTCTAGGTGCGAGTCAACAAAGACCTTGCACATGATATGTTTACCCGTACATTAGAGGAAACCTTACTATGTTGTTTCATGGCTTTTCCCCTTTGTTGTATTAAGGAATTTTGTGTTTTTGTGTCTGGTTCCACTCCTTCATCTGATTGTACTTTGGCCTCCTCCAAACTGGATTCTTTCTCATCACTCTCATCAGAATTTGGATGCTTGTCATTCCACAATTTGTATAAATTGTCATCCATCTCCTCGCTATCATAAAGAAATCATTAATCTTCTCTTCCTTCAAGTTGTAATTTTTTATCAGATTATTGTGAAGGGTAGCCCCAATCTACTTTGTCTTATCATACTTCCCAATTTGGTAGTAGAATCTGAGCTAGGGAGGTTGACCACCTTTAGTGGGGATATGAGCTAGGTCGACTATAAGTTCATCTGCATCTGACATTGGATTTTGATGCTTCTCCTAGTAAGGATGGGGGTTGTGTGTTACCTTGACATACTCATTCGAAAATTCATCATCAAGGTTGTAATTCCACTTATCACAAATCCATAATAACCCTAGATGAGCCAAATTTTCCTCCAGTGAGTCGTGAGCCTTCCTCTTCACCATGATTACGGTCGTGAGTCTTGAAGCTCATCGGGCAACTGAAAAATCCCTTCCTCTTTGATTTTCTACTGCAAAAGGTGAAGTCGATAATTGATACCTGGCGAAACACTTCAAGCGCTAGTATCCGATCTGTAAGACATGCCAAAAGACAGAAGGGCTCTCCGATGAAGCCGTGCAATTGGATGAATGTGAAGTCCTCACCCAAATACTAGTCACACTTTGGAGTGAAGCTCTACATGAACTTAATTTGGTCTGAGTTGAACCGTAATACAATGTTGTCTCCTCTTAAACCCTACAAAATTGGATTTAAGAAATAATCCAAAAATGTGTAATAATCATATGTTGCAGAGAGGAGGGGAGTTCATGTGGAAACTGAATTCAAACTACTCACTACCTTGTCTATTATTATTATTATTCATTGATAGATTTTTTCCATGAATCCATAGTTTGTTGGAAAGCACCTTTTTTTAGGCTTTTAGCCATAGCATCAAAGAAGTAAACTGTTTGATAAAATTATTTGGTAGACATGTATGGAAATTGTGGTAGCATAGAAAGGGCAGTGAGTTGTTTGAAAAAATGCCAAAGAAATTGGGTCTGGTGATGGACATCACCATGAGACCACATTTCTTTGAGGCATTTTTTCAAACAACTCATTGCCTTGTCTATGTTGTTTCTTACTATTATTCTTTCGTATATTTCATCCAAGCATCCATAGCACAGATAAGATAGTGAATTATTTGAAAAGATGCATCAATAAAAAGTGGTCTCATGGAATGCCATGAAAAGAAAATGCAATTGGAAATTGCTCCTAGTTATTACTTATTCTATGTGAAGTAATTGCATCACTACTTATGTTGACTTTCTAAACAACTATATTGTAGTTGAAATTTTGTCATCTATCAACATCTAGTTATTAGTTATGGAATTTGAAGTAATGCTTTGAGTTTGAAAGATTTTCAATGCAATGTAATCAACGATATGAATATAAACTACACAAATCTATTAATTACAATTCATTAGTTAAACGCTTTATTCTATTACCTGCATTTAGGTTTGTCTAACTCCACTAGCATTGGGAGGTATTCCCACGAAACCTCCAATATTAGCCTACTCAACATTCTAAACCAAATATTAGAATACCATTCATATAACAATGCTATTAACATGTAATAAATTTATAATTGTTTACTAGTTACATACCTCAATGGTAGATGTGGTGGTGTAATAAGAAAGTGTAGGGCCGGTGTATCTAGTATCAACATTGTGACTGTTGGCCTCCTACAATGATTTCAATAACTAAGCCTTTACAACCATGATTCAAAAATTGGGCATCTAATCTAAATAGCCATTTTAACCATCATGAAGGTACATTTAAATTGTCAATCCAGGGTTGTGAACTTGAAATGGGTCAGCACAGTATGTGCACTAGGAACTTCAAAGTAGTCATCTTCATTCTACAACTAAAAGAGACTTAATGCTAAAAGTAAATTGCGTGGAAGGAAATAAAGTAAATTCTGGACATCACTCAACAATGAAACTTAAACTGAACATCCATGACAAAAATGAAAATTTGAGTAGTAAACAAGAAACTACTTTTCCCGCTTTGGCTGTAGGAACAGTCACAGGATGAAATCCTAGTGGCTGCAGGAATAGTCAATGCTAGATTCTTAACTAAGGACTAAGAAGAAACTAATACTAATCTAACTAAACTAAAGGAATAGATTACTCACCAAGTGGGCCGCCTTGGATGAGTTTCCTCTAAAACTAATACAAACTCAGATACTCAACTCAGAATCTCATTTCATTCATTGGAAAAGTGCAAATAAAAAAGCATGCTTGATGGTATTATCAGATTATACAGTAACTTGGCGATCAACTCTTGAAGAAGGAGGATCCGAACCTTATTTATCAACTAAATAGGGTAGTCAACTCCCACTAACTGAGAGGGCACCATTTAGGGAAAGTAGAGAAAAGAGTGGAAGAGTGGTTACACATGCAAGGGAATCCATTCAGACATGCATGCCCAAATGTGGACTTGACCACTACAGTAACACCCGCATTGCTAAATGACATTAATTATCGACATAGGGAACTTACATGTCGTTGACAAAGGAATATTTTTTCGTCATCCTTGGTTGACCTTTATGCGTGTCCTTTGTGTGACCATCTAGCGGTTGCATTTATCAACTTAGCATTCTCAATCATGCCTTTATGGAAATT
The DNA here is from genome assembly GCA_007115665.2 of Sequoiadendron giganteum. Classification (NCBI taxonomy): domain Eukaryota; kingdom Viridiplantae; phylum Streptophyta; class Pinopsida; order Cupressales; family Cupressaceae; genus Sequoiadendron; species Sequoiadendron giganteum. The sequence goes on along the minus strand of CM021101.1, from coordinate 149,851,418 downwards.
TCAATTGCATATCCATTATCATCTTAAAGAACATTCATTAACCACTTGCAAGATTAATATAGATGGTCCACATAATAGGTTAATATCATTAAACTAGCAAAAATGGAATTAATCCCAAATGTCTTAAGGTTTGAGAGAAACTATATGAAAGCATTAGCATATAATATCAAAGTCCACGATATCTTCAACAAATAAACAAGAGATTCTACCCATAACTAGGCCAAAAACTAGACTCATCACTCCCCCAACCTAATGTTTTGTTGGTCCTCCAGCTGAGGAAGAGCTATGCTTCCACTTGGTCAAGGCTCTGAAATCCACAACTGATAGCTATCCAATATCAATATATGTTGTGGGTGAATCGGGGTTCTAGTAAAAACCTACCAACCTATTGAGCCTCCTCCATCTTTGATGTTCCTCAGCAATGTCATATCGGTAGAACCTAAAATTTTGTATAGGCCACATGAGGATAGGTGGCTGAAATGTCAGGGGAAGCCATTCTTGCCCCTTTGTTCTCCCAATCTAGATATATCTTTCAATTCTTTTGATTGCAATAGCATAATTGTGGACGGAATGTGGTTTAGCTTGTTTTAGCTCATCAGTCAATAAATTCCATCTCTGGGATAAGTATCCTCTCGTAGTTTCTACTTTTGTTGTTGTTTTCACTTCATACTCGTTGTAAACTGCTTCTATCCAAGGCATAATCTTGTTAACATAGATCAGCCTGAAGAGCAATCTATTCCAATCTGTATAAATATCTTTGGGGTTCTTTGATTCAGTCCTGATGGCTAGGGGAATATTGGATTCCTTCCCCTTATATGCATTGTATTGTTCACCCTAGTTGGTCTCATTTTGTACCCAAGACATAAAGACTCTCAACTGAATGTCCCCCACATAGAGTAGTGAGTTCCAGTCTTGGTCTTTGGTTAC
>CM021101.1:149784973-149850391 GCA_007115665.2 Sequoiadendron giganteum | reverse complement strand
TGAAGTTTTGTCTATAGATTCTAAATATATTTTCTTCATTTTTTTTTTAATCGGATTGCACTTCTTTTTTTCATCTCCTTTGAAAACTAGTTTTTATCAATAAATAACATTTTTAAGGAGTGATGCTCACTGTATACAACATATTTTTTTTTGTATGAAGGATATATATATATTTTTTGAATTTAGATTTGTAACTACAATATCTAACCAGTTCATTTGGTTTCATAGTTTTTTATTAAATATGTTTTCCATAATCAAGTTTTGACTTCAAACCAATTACAATTCAGACATGGGTGGACTGTATACAAGTTTTCTGTATGTATCAAAATTCAATTTTATTTCTTTTAATCGATCAAGGACATCAATACCCAGCTTGAACATTTTTTTATTTTATTTTTGGTAATCTTCTATTTTTCCACGTGTGTAGAACAAAGAGCTTGATTTTTAGTGAAAAACTTAAATTCACAAGAAATAAAAAAAAAATATAATAATCAAATTTAATTTAATTAAAATTATACTTAATTATATTTTTTCAGAAGCTTATAATAAGGACTACATACTTACAAAAAATAAATTTTAAATGAATTCATTTGATCCCCCAAAAGGTAAATCAAATGTGGTTTTTTATCAACATTTTGATAGGTGTAAAGGAGACTCCATTATAGGTATGGTTTAAAACTAGTGGGGTTCTATCCAAGGGGGCTTGGTATACGGTGGTTTAATCAAACCCTCTTTAATTGGAATCATTTAAATGGAACTTTTCAAGGCTTAAATCATTATATTTTCTAAAAATATGTGATTTCAACAAAAATCAGGATCTCCCCGAAAGTGTAAACCACTATTGTGGCAACACCCCTACTCTTAGATTTACCTTAGGTTTTGCATTAGTTGATTGGTATCTAAATCTGGCATTAGTGAAAGTGCATATAAGTTCTATTTTTATGCCATATCATTGAAAATCAAATAAAATCTACATTTGCACTTAGCCTGGACATCACTTAAACCAGAAAGCATAAAAATCAATTGAAAATTTTTGAAATTTTTGAAAAAAAAACCTCACTAGGACTCATTCACCACCTTGGGAAAATTATTCCTAGTCCAAATTTAAAAATGCCTTTTGCAGCATTAAAAACCTCATTTTTGTGCTTTCTAAGCCTCCTAGTAACATATATTATAAGTCTGGAAAGTTTCAGTAACTTATGTTTTATGCATTTAGGCCAAAAACATCAATTTAGGGTAGTCATTTTTGAAATCATTTCAATTAAAAAAACATTAGATCTAAAAATGTTCACATTTCAGAAACTTTGCCTCATATGGATAAAAGTACTTTTCACTTTTTCTTATACAATGTTTACATTCATAAAGCTTTGCATAAGTTTGATAAAAGTTTTTTCCATTTTTGGATACACATTGTTTGAATTCTTAAAGTTTTGCATACATTGGATAAAAATGTTTTGCATCTTTGTATATACATTGTTTACATTTTTGAAGCATTGCATGAGATGGTTAGAAGTACTTTTCATTCTAGGTCGAACAATTTTAGTATCTTACATATCTAGGTATGTTAAGAAAAATTTAATGTCCCCTCCCTATGAGAGTGTTTTAGTGAAAGAGAATACAACCATGGACAATCCTAACGATCATATTTGTTCTTCTCCTAATATCTCTCCTATTTGTGAAGAAGATATTTTGGTGTTAGAAGAGCCAATCATTGAGAGTTTTGAGAGTCCTAGTTGTTTCTCTCCTCTTACCTCTCTTAGTGGACAAGAAATTGATGAACAAGAGGACACAACCATAGGTAATCATGATGACAACATAACACAACAAGATACCATTTAAACTTCAACTAGTCTACATTCATCTCCCAACATCTTCCCCTCTTGTGATAATATTTTAGAGGATAAAATTTAATGTGAGGAGGATATGTTGGTGTTGAATGATCAAACCTTTAAGGTCTATAACAACCCTCTTTATGTTGCTTCCCCTACCTATCCCATTTTGGAAGACATTATGGGAGAAAGGAGTGAAAATTTGGATAGTCTTGACAATCACATTTGTTCTTCTCCTAGTTGTGAAGAAGATACTTTGATGTTAGAAGATCTAATTGATGAAAGTCATGGGAATATTTATTTCCTCTCTTCCCCTAGGAAAAACATTATTGAACAAGAGAATGTCATCATTGACAAGCAAGAAAATTCAACCATTGATCATTCCCCTACTTGCGATAAAGTCATTTTGGAAGAGCCAATCCTTGAATGTCAAGAACATTTGGTTTGTAGTTCTCCTAAAAACTCTCCTCCTAGGGAGGATATCATGGTGCAAGAAAGTGACAATACTGGTGATGTGATTTCCTTGGATTATGGTGAAAATATGATACTAGATTGTTCTTTATTAGAAATACATCAAACCAAGACCATTGAGGTTCTCAATGCACAAGTGTCCATTATATTTCTCTTGATCAATGGACCTCTTACATATCTCGTGGAACATCCCAAGAATCCTCTAATTCTTTACCCACCTTCACACAAACCCAAAACTCAAAACAAACCCAAACTTATCCTTTACCCACCTAAGAATAATATCATTGCTCATACATATAACATTAGGAACAATTTGCAACCAAGACAAACACATTCAACATCCCTCCCATCGCCTAATCATATCCTACTTGGTCCTCCTCATTAGCCTTCACATAATGAAAAGTAGTACAATCTTGTTGAACAAATAAAGAATACCCCTGCTAAGATATCATTATGGGACATTATCCAATCCTTGCCTCACTACCATAACATAATTCAAAGTGATTTACAACACGTTTCTACCCCCTCTAATGTGCAACCAAATGACATAGGATCCTTGATTCAAGAAATAAATGTTGACATTGTTTTCCACCAAAGTGAGCTCCCTCCTTTGGATGTGCAACAACAAAATGAATCTTTCATAATAATAGTTCAATATAAAAGAATGTGGATAAAGAGAACCATTGTTGACAATGGATCTACCCTTAACTTTTGTAGTGTAAATATTTTGGACAGGCTTGACACATAGAGATCAAACATTCAACCTAATTATTTATCTTTTAATGGATTTGACAATGTAGGAAAACAACCACTCGGTGTGATCACTTTGCCTATTAAAATTGGAAAGGATGCATTAGAGAAACCAATCCATGTTATTTCAAATGAAATTTCATATAATCTCCTTTTAGTTAGACTGTGGATTCATGGAATGAATGGAGTGCCTTCTACTCTTCATCATAAAATGAAGTATATCTACAACAACAAAGTGTACACACTTGAAGTTGATCATAAACCAAACAGTTATTTGAACATTGAGAAAGGCAAGGAGAATCCTTAGAAAAAAATTAACACCAACAACACAAGTGGAACCTATGCAACAAAAATACAAATAAAAGCACATTGAGGAAGTCACAAAGCTACTAGAAGATGATTGGGGTTCCTTGGATTTTGAACAAACATTCATGGGAGAATACAAGATCATAAACAAAGATTTAGATAAGGGAAAAGTAAAAGTGGTAATGTCAACACAAAATTTGGAACACCCTTTGAAAGAATCCACCTCAACCACTCTAGATAAAAAGATAGTTCAAATTATACAACAACCTTTGACAAAGTTGATTACAAACAACCACTAGATCCAAAAAAAATGAAAAATATTTATGGAAAAGGTTATGAACTCATGAAACAACTTGTTTATAGTGGAAAAGTATGTGGTGCTAGAGAAAAAGGTATCCATGTCCCTATAGAGCCTCACATGCAAGAAAATACTAGTGGTATTGGCTATTGTCCCTCAAAAAACAAAAAGAAGTCTTCACTTAATATCAACACTCTTACAAAAGTTTCTTCTAAGTTGACTTTAACAGTAGTGCATCCCGAATTGATAGAGACTAGTGGACTTGATTTTTATCATTTGAAAGAAATGAAGAAATCCTCAATTAACATTAATGTCATCATGTAGAACACTAGTGATTTGAATTCATTAGATTTTACACCCTCATATAAAGTTGAGAACAAAATATTGCAATCTAAAGAGTCTTGTGTAGGTATGAAACCTTGTACTAAGCAAGAGACATCTTTGTCACAAAATAAAGGAGCATACTCTACTTTTGATCAAGAAGGTCTCTTATCAAGACTCCTCCCAGATCGTTTGATAACTCTCCCTCCAAGAACATGAAATAAATTTTAGTATAAAAATTCATTTTGTGCATATCATAGAGTTCATGGTCATGCTACTAATGAATGTAAGGCTTTAAGTAAAAAAAATAAACATCTTAGGGACTGTGGTGTTCTTCCTTGTGTTGACACACCTAGTTCCTCTAATTGAAACTTGTTTTTATCCTATTTTTCTCATCCTTGTCTTGCACTAAGTGGGGGAAAGGGGTTAAGTATCCTTCTCCCGGTATGTCATTTGTTAGTGTCTCCTTTGGCTAGTTGACTGCCTTTCATGTACATATAAGAGAAAGCTTGGGATGTGGATGACATGCCTTAATTTGACTCGCATGTGACATACTTATTCATGATAAAGTTTGATTCAGAAATATGTGACTTGGCATAGTGCTTTCCGAATAAACTCTCATGTCTTCTTCTACTTTAAAGAAATTTCTTAAGTAATGGTGTTAGCAACCGCTTTAAAGTGGGAGAATACATCGACACTCATGTTTCATGATGTGATTTTCTTTCTTCTTGCAATGTGTATTTTTCTTGGTGGTGTCATTGTGCTTGATTTCCTCTGAGAACGTGATATTTCTTTGACTTGTCATCTCTTGGAGACATTCTAGGCACAATGTTCCCTAAGCAGATACATTACACTATCGGTTATATGGCCACCTTGCATAACACACCTTGTATGCTTATGGTGCCATCTTGTTTGTTCATGAGCTCCAAGCATACAAAGCTTTTCTTGCCTCATGAAGCTTGAAGTTCAATATTTATTCATGAGCTCCAAGCATATGAAGTTTTTCTTGTCTCATGAAGCTCGAAGATCATTACTAAGTGGTGCCTTATCAAAGTTATCAGGAGGTATAGTTTTGGTCTAGTTCTATGGGAGATAAATGGAGGCATGACTTCCCTTAACACTCGTATATGTGGGAAAATACCGATCATGTGTCTCACCTCTTTGGATTACTCAACCCATGGATGACTAGAAGTTCAATGGCCCCAGAGTTAGGATATTGTGGATACTCACCCCGTGAATGACCTGAAGTTCTATGGCCCCAAAGTGAGTGCATTTTTGTCAAAGTTGGATTACCCATCTTATTATTTTCTTCCTTCTTTATGTCTCTGACATTGCATGTTTGTGTATCTTTATTTTTTGTAAATGATACACCTTGTTCATGTCCTTTTGTGATCATGTTGGTTTGATGAAGGATCTTGAATTCTAGGGGCTTGGCCACCTCCTTTGATCTGTGTCATCTGTATTGGTACACTTGGACCCCTCTTAAATGTCTAATTTAGTGAGTTTGAAGCAAGTTCATCCTATCACTAAAGTGAAGGCTAAATGTAGTGTTGAAAAATTTTGTCGATGACATTTTCACACTAGTTTAGGTCATTCTTGTTAAATTAAGATTAAAATTTTCCTTGATTTAGGTTTTGGGCTCTTGTAAACTAAATAAAATGTATTCAAATTGTGCCTTGTAAAGGTATTGTAAAGTGTTGTAACCCACTTTTACACTTTTCTAGGATGATATTAATTATTTGAGCCTAATGAACCTATTTTTAACCAAAATATGCTTAATTAATGTCTTTTCTTGGGTGTTCTAAAGTGTTGCAACACTTTTTCACACTTCTCTAAGGGTTTTATTTAATAATTGGTCTTTATTATGATTTAATTGGCCTTAAATTACATCCATGAGACTTAATTAATGTATAATTTTGAGGATGATCCCAACATTAATCATCACCTTGCAATCATAATTCAGGTGCTCTTGGCTTGTGTGTCCCAGATTTAGTGATTTGAGACTCATTCGTCACCTTGGGAAAATGAGTCCTAACTAGAATTTGGGGTCCTGAACCTAATTTCACACCTTTCTAAGCACTTTTGAATTTTGGTCCCATACCTTATACCTAATGAGACTCATTTTCCACCTTGGGCAAATGAGTCTCGTTTAGCTCAAAATCAAAATTAATTCAAATTTTTGGTGGGATTTTATTCTCCTAGATTTGATGTCGGCTTGTAGTGTTGTAATTTTGAGAATTCTTGCATAATTTTTATTAAATACAAGGTTCTTTCACTCTTTTTCACCTAAGAATTTTGTAGGAGCATTCATGATAGAAATTTTGAGTCTACAAGAGCATTCAAGTGTTTACAAGATCATTTCTAAGGCATTCAAAGGTAGAATACTTCATAAATTATTGCATTAATTCAAGATCCATCATCATGTCAAGGACATCAAACATCAAGAATGTTAATTAGCTAGTGTTGTGATGTAGCATTGAAGATCCAATATCAATTATTGTTCTACTCCTATTGTCAAGGTCAAGGTCTATATCCTTCATGACCATTTCATGTTGAGTTGCATATTTACAAGAAATAATTTACAAGGCATCATTCAAGGTATTATTTTCCATGAATCATGTTCTTTGTTTCATGTTTCATGCCTTCATTTCATTATTTCATCATTTGGTTTAATTGCCTAAAAGGGGTTTGACCAAGGCACACCCCTATCCATTAACAATCAACAAGTTTTATCATCTTTACATGCATGATTATAGATCTAGGTGTCTTGGAGCATAAATAATAATTGAAGACTAGGTTACAAGCTTGGAGAAAGTTATTGGATTTGTCTCCTCAATTGCAAGGTTGTAATCTTCACAAAAAGTCACCTACAGGTCCAAAATTGGTAGTTTAAGATCCTAAAATCAAGAGAAACAGGAAGAGTAGACATTAAAAACCAAATTCGGACCTTCAAGTTTTGGAAAATCTAAATCACACTCATTCACCACAAGTGGTGAATGAGTCCCACCATAAAAAAAATTCAGAAGTTTTTGCAAATTCAGATACTCTTTTGTTCAAAACCTACTCTTGTGTAAAAATCTATAATTGGGATTGATTCACCTAGAAGGGCGAATGAGTCCCACTAGGTCAAAAAGTTAGAATTTCCAGCATTTCAACATTCCTTCCAGTCATCTTCAAGTTTCCAAGTGCACACATTTCATCTTACAGTTTGTTATTATATTTTATATGCATTTCTAGGTCATTTAATTCAAGTTTGCATCATATTAGGGTTTTGCATTTCATCTTGCATTTCATTGTCTTTGTAAACACTAAATTTGCACACAAGCTTCAAATAATGACCAACAGTAGTAGTGTTAGTCCATTTAAAACAAGTAAATCTAGCATTCCTATGAGATATCCAAACATACATAATAATGAAAATAGTAAAAGATAAAAGAAATTAATTGAAAGTCTATAAAAATCATGTTTATACCTATCCCATATTGGAAATGTTGCATCTTTGATGGGAAAAGGATGCCCTTTCCCACCCCCTTGATAAGCTTCAAATGATAATGGAAAAAATGTGATACAAATATGAAGTGCAAGATGAAATAAAAGTGTCTATAGTGCAAATACTAAAATTGTGGATGGATTGTGGAGTAGAAGGGGCTTCTATTTATAGATTGAAGGGTTGAAGAATGGAGAGATGGGAGAAATGTGGGACTAAAGAAGAGCCAATGATATTGTGAAACTTGTCACATGACTAGTGGAGGAAGGTGGAGCACATTTTGGAGAATGTGCATAGTTAATGCATATGGTTGAGGATTTGAGAGGTGTAAGAGAGATTAATGCATGTGTAAGAGACATTAAATGAATGTGGGTGAGATGTTTTGGAAGGAAATTATTTGGGGTAAGAAAGTCAAATAAGTGGCGTAAATGAGGGAATATTCCTTAGAATATGTTTTTGAGAGGATAAATGAGGTATTTAGTTAATTAAAAGAATTGATTTTCATGTGCAAGTGGGTGGGTTAGTCAAGGGTTTAGGTTTGACCCAAGTGAGTCAAAAGCTAGAGAAATAAGGGATTAGTATTAGGAGTTAATTAATTTAGGATTAATTAACTTGGATATAATTAGTTGATTTATGACATTTAATTTAAATGTTTGGGTTCATTTAAATCAAATGAGAGGATGTTAGAACATTAGGATTTTAATTAAATATATTGATTTATTTAATTAAAAGTGATGACATTAGAATTAGTAGAAAGTGAATTAATCAAATAAACTTAGTTACTTGATTAATAGTAGAAATAATGTTAATTTGAGTGAAATTAGATGCATTATGTTAGTTGATTATTTGAATGTCTACATTTTGCCTCACTTTGAAGCAATGTACCTGTTGCATTGGTTTAAAGAATGATATTTCCAAGATCAAAGTTCTTTTTTTTTTTAGATGCCCCATCGAAAAGAAGTACGTTGGTACACTACCCCCTCGAGAGATCAAGAAAAAAGTTTGACTTTAGGGTCGATCTCGTGACAAAGAGGTTCAAGATGGATGTATGGATGGCTAGACTAATAGATCTATATGATAATGACTATGCAAATGAGATGTTTTTATGATGCTTAGAATAACAAATCTATATTATCCTAAATGTCTTGAATGATGATGGAATGCATGTGAGATGGATGATGTTTCCTATTATGATGATATGTATGAGCATGTAGGATTAGTATGCTGATGTTTTCTGAATGCAAGATGGATGCATTGATTTTTTGGTGAATGGCATGATAGCATATTAGTGTGAAAGAGGATAGAAAAATAAGAGGGATCAACCCTTGATTTCAAGAAGATGCAGAAGTCCAAAAAGTATATTAATCATCAAGACTTTATTAGATATAATGATGAATGATGATGATGTATTTCTTTCTAGGGATGGGAGATGTAAAGAGCATAGCTTTCCTTATGTTTGATAACACACATAGATACAATGCATCTAGGTATAGACAACCAGGATGACATATCTAGTGAGATGGATTTTGACTCGACAAACAAATAGGAGTATTCTTGTTCACACCTCACATACAAAAACTTATTATTTGATGTACTTCAAACATTTTGAACATCTTGGACCAAAACATAGAAAGGTAAAACCTCCCAATGTAATAGTCAACAAGACATTTAAAACACCCTCCCTACAAACCAAACAATGTAAGCATGACCAAGATTATATTACAAGAATATCCAACAAGTGCAACAAACAAGAGATAATGATCAATGCCCCATTCCTTTCTCCCAATGTAATAGTCAACAAGGCATCCAAAACATCCTCCCTACAAACTAAGAAAAGTAAGCATGACCTAGGTTATATTACAAGAATATCCAACAAGCACAACAGAAAAAAGATAATGATCAATGCCCCATTCCTTTCGCTCTAAATAATTTTGATTAGACATCATCAAGAGGTCATTGGAATGAGCACAATAAGATAAATCAAAAGAACAAATCAAGTAAACAAACAAGTTAATGTTTCAGATCTCTAGCCAAGACTAAACTACGATGATGCCTAATTTTGATGTACAATGTAGGAAAGATGCATCCTAGGATATGATGTTATCAGATGATTTTGGAATTAACTATATGATAGACTATTGATGCAAAGAGTCGACCAAATTTTTTTCCTACTAACCTAGACTTAAGGCCCTGACGTTTGAGTTTTCACTTTTAGACCTACTAGACTTGCTTTCGATTGTTTTGCCGAAGGTTGAAAGTGACGATTGATTTATTATGAGTGGATTCTTACTCTGGTTGAATGTTGAAATGGGATGGATGATTTTAGGTTTTTTGAATGTTTTGGTATTTTGAAATGTTTTGAGGCTATGTGGGATTTTCAAGATGGTTTACAAATGTTTTCATTTTCAAAATTTCTAATGTTTTTGGTGTTTTTTGAGATTTTGACCAAGAACCTAACCTAAGGACCTATCCTAGGGGTCTCGGGGGTCAGGGATAACTTTAGTGGAAAATCTTTGCCAATTGGTGAATTCCAGGAATTGGGCAAATCGAATTTGGTGAATTTTAGGTATCCAACAAGGTGTTCGAATCGCCCGGGTTTCACGTACTATCGGTCCAATGCATGTCCATTCGCAAGCAATTTTTTTTTACGAGGCATGTTTAGGCAATAAATTCGCCATAACCAACTAGGCATTTCCAGTGGACCGATCAATATTTTCGCCTGGAATCCTGGGGAGCATGTCATAGAATACCAACATATTTGCCAATACTACTAAAACAACATTATATGAAGACCCATTTCGCCAATTAAAATTTACAAATAGTTGCTTGTGAAGACCCATTCGCCAATTAAAATTTATAAATAGTTTCTTATGAGGACCTATTTCACCTTGAAAATAACAAGGTCTCATTGTATAAGCACGCGAGATTCGCCAATTTTTTAACATACCATTTAAAAATCTCACAGAATTCGCCAAATATGGATTGATATAAATACAATTGAAATTGTTATTTGTTCTTACACATTTTGTTTGGTTCTGAGGTTCTACTTCTCGATTTAGAAGTAAGCGAAACCCGAAAATGTAGACTCAAAGGTGAGTGATCATTTCTTCATACTTTAAATAGTTATTAGTTATAATAATAAGATTTCTTTATATGTTTTCCATTCTTGCTTCAGTCTTAAACATGATTTTGAGTAGGGAATGGGATCTATATTCTCTATTGGTCTATCCTTCTTAAACAAGAAGACATTTTTTTCCAGCTTTTATTCAAAGTGAGATATCAATATGTCGAGTAGAAACTGCAAGGGTAAGACTCCTGAGGGTAATGAAGACATCGGGAGGCCATGAAAATACCCAAAATGTGGAGGTACCATACAGTCTTATTTTGGAATTGGCAAAGCTTCTAATCCATAAGATCAAGATGGAGCTACACCATCAACTCTTCCACCAAATATTATTGAAGATGGCAATGACAATACCTCACCGCCATAGGAAGGTCAAGGTGAGATTGTCATTGTGTTAAATCAAAATGTATCAAATGAGGATGGCAATACCGCAGAAGATGTTCCAAGGGATACCCTGGATAGCCAGAATGAGATAATTGACTTGGATGAGGATGATGTTGGTAGCAAGAAAAGAAAAGGCAAAGCAAAATTGGGGCACGAGTGGGAAATGACAAGGAATTTTCAAATTGGTTGGTTGTCGAAGTACCCATTCCTTGAAGCAGTGGGGGTATCAAATGAAAATGATATTGAAAGGGAAACAAAGGTCAAATGTAAGATTTGTAGTTGGAAATGTGGAAGAGACAAGATGATGCAGCTAAAGCTTGACACTATACAAAAGCATATCGGCAAAGTTTACGAAAAGCAAATCATAGACGGTGATCTAGGTGGATCTTCAGGACCTGAAATTGAAGTGTTCTAGTTTCTCTCAAAAATAGTGCCATTCTGTAGAGCACAGAATTCTGAATCCTGCACAACTTGAATGGGCGAAAAAGGAGTCCGTTTGCTCAAGTTACGCGCAGTCAAAGTTCGGTCAAAGGTTGGTCAACTCAGCTATCAGGGACGAGAAAAAAGGTGGAAAATTCATCATCATAGAATTTGGTGAAAGTGGCATCATTGCGAAGAGCTTGTCGTCACGATTCCAATGGTGTTCATTTTGTGCAAATCGGACGTCGTGTGCGCAAGTTAGAGCCAGTCAAACTTTCTGGTTGACCGAGGTACAAGTGGTATGGTTGCTGACGTCAGCATGACGTCATCCTACTGACTTGGCAGCAGGGTCATCATACGGATGATGACGTGGACCAATGGGGTCTTGAAATGTGGCAGTCTGTACAGTCCGTACATCTGACGTGGTGTGGTGACCTGGCTGATGACATCATCAAAGTCGGGGAATTGGGCGATGACACGTGTCTTTCTTATGACGTGGCAGCTGACGTGGTATCATGGGCGAGTAGTTTCTGGACACGTGGCCTCCTGAGAGCTTGACACGTGGCTGTGACGTCGGTGTTGGATTTGAGCAAAAATTTTTGTAGCCCGCTTGGGGCTCGACCCCATGATCTCCCCGGAAGTAGCGGACGGTTCAACCGTTGCAGCGTCGACTGATGCCTTTACCAGAAATAGGTGGCCGTTTTGTTATGAATTTCGTTTAAAATGATTTTAAAAGAACCGACGGCTGGGAGTTGAACCCGGAACCGCCGGGCTCCGAAAAGGTGTGCTCACCGTTGAGCCACGAAATTCCTTCAAGAATATAGTGGGCTCGGTTTTCTTTGGTGAGTTGTTAGGCCCGAATGCCTAAACAACCTTTTTAATGGTTATTTGTTAACAAAATAACCATACCCCTCAAACTAAAAGCCCAAAAATAAATTGAACGAAGGGCTCTAAATTAATTTGAAAGATTAAGGGGTTGTTTATTTTGATTTATATGTAAATATGGAGGATTTTATAACTTTATGGTTATTCCCCATATCGGGTAAACTTCAAGTATAAAAGGGAGGAGTCTTGGAGTATTTTTGATCAGCCATTAGTGGATGATCCATTAGTTGATCATCACTTCCTAAGTTGATCCATTAGTTGATCATTCTCCATTGTATCCCTTTCTCTTGGTCTTTGAGAGGCTTTTGTGAGAGAATTTTTAGAGGGAATTAGGAGAATATTTGAGTTGTGATGTATTGTTGTTCTAAGTCTTGTAGTAGATCCTATTAGGCAAAGTTAGTTTTCTTCCTCTTTGTTAGTCATCCCTAGCCTTGAGAGCTTTTGAGAGGGGTGTGAGTGAGAGACTTTTTATATGACTTTGTGGAAAGGCTACAAGATATTGTGAAGCAGTGTTACAAGAGGCTCCTGGAGATTGTACTGCGTTTCATAACATTTCAATACATTGGTCACTCGATTGAGCTCGACCCAGAGATGTAGTCACGTTGTGGCGAACTCCGTAATCAAATTGGTATCTTCTTGTCTCTCTCTTGATTCTATGTTTTGAATTCCTTCTGATTAATGTTCCTGCTACTTCATTGTTGATGTCTTTATTCCTTTGTTCATAATCACTTAAGCAACGTTTGTCATAGATCCCTTCCACTATACGGATCAAGTGGTATCAGAGCTTTGCTTGGCTAGTTTGCAGGAGTGATTGTGATTCATTTTTCTATTAGTGGACATTTGGAGTTTGGAGCAAAGATGGCATCAGAAAAGGGTGAATCTTCCAGGCTGACATTGACCCCATCCATGGTGGATGATCTCTTGTCAATGAAAGGGATGGTTGAAGAACTCTATCGAGACCATCGAGAGAAGGCTGATAGGATGCAAGAATTGGAAGAAGCCAATCGACGCCTGCAGAGAGAGAATGCAAAACTTCAGCGGATGTTGGAGGAATCCAACATGGAGAAGGAAAGACTGCAAAAGTTATTGCAGGACATCTTAGAGGAGTAGAACAGGAGAAGTCCTCCTGTATCAGGGAGTGGACACATATGTGGTTTCTATCCTCATTCCAAGGATACATCATCCTCATACTCCCCACTTACACCGCCTGATAGTATGGGAGCTTCTTCAGCGATGAAGCCCATGGCTAGATTTTCTTGTGGCCATGATTGGGCTAACTCTCCTGGTACAGTAGAGTGTGCTTACTGTCGACAGAAGGAGTACCTCCAGACTCTAAATCTGCCTGATAGTGACAGTAATTATCTTGAAGCCTCTTCTTCCATCAAACAGAAGAAGTCAACAGAGGATGAGCAAGACTCTTTTGCACACTTCGAGAAGCACACAAGAGGCATAGGATCGAAGCTACTCGAGAAGATGGGCTTCAAAGGGAAAGGCTTTGGTATTTCTGAGCAAGGCATCACCAATCCGATCGAGGCGAAGAAGCGACCACGATACCAAGGATTGGGATTTAGAGGAGGAGATGGACAATCCTCTAAAGCTCGGAACTTCTGTAACCACTGTGGCATCAATGGACATTGGGAGGCAAAGTGTTGGAAGCTGCATCCAGAGCTTCATCATCAATCGAGGTCTATTGAGAGACCCAACCACCAGAAAGTTGAGGAGACAAAAGTAGAGCTAGCAGTAGCTATCACTTTTGAGGCAGTCCCAGGAGAAATTCAACCACAGCCTGAGCAACCTGTGAAAGAGAGTTCCTTTGAACAGCTTCGTAAGAGCTGGGAACAACGCTCATCAAACTAGTATATCAGCTTGTGTGTGTTTATTACACCTTTTGTAGTGTGATGAATATGTTGATAAGCTAGTATTGTTTTGTGAGCTCTGAATAAACTTGTTGTAATAATTTTTATGAAGTTGTATTTCTCTAGAGATTGAGAATTTGTAAGGCTCTTGGAAGCCATGTCTTGTAATCTGGAAAGAGAATACTTTGTAACTTCTTACTGCAGGATAGCAATTTGTTGCCGATAGTTTCTTGCAGTTTCTTTTAGTGCGAAGCTTCAGTTGAAGAGCACTTTTTCAGACAGAGTTGTTGAGAACGGTCAACAGTGACCTTGCATGTTCTCAGCTTGAAGACTCAGTTGAGGCCATTTGGAGGATAAGTCTGAACTCAAATGGAGTTCTTGAAGGATTTATCGATGACCTTGTTGCTAGACCCGAGCTGTGGTGGAGCCTTAAATCAGCTGTTCCGAAGTACAAAGGTGAAGGAATATTTCAGGCTGAGGTGCAAATCTGTGCTCGAGTAATTGGAGGAGCAGCAGAGGAAAGCCAGAAGAAGGTGAGAGATGTAGAATGCGAACTACCTGTAAGAAGCACTGGGGGATAGGTTTATCATACTTAGTTTTTACTTCTTGCTTTGGGTGTTTTAAGTTCCATTTTTGAACTACATCATGAGGAGTTGTGAATTCCTGCATTGCCGAAGTGTAAGACCCTAGCAGGCAGATGTGGCAGTGTATTTTAGTGTATTTAGATTGTGGCAAATGGCAAGATGTTGAATGCGAGATGTTTAGAAGGAACTATACACTTTTGGAGGACCAAAAGCTCTTCAGTGGGGAGGTTTGATCCAGGTGGATCTTCAAGACTTGAAATTGAAGTGTTCCAGTTTCTCTCAAAAATAGCGCCATTGTGTAGGGCACAGAATTCTGAATCCGGTGCAACTTGAATGGGCGAAAAAGGAGTCTGTTTGCTCAAGTTACGCGCAGTCAAAGTTCGATCAAAGGTTGGTCAACTCAGCTATCAGGGACGAGAAAAAAGGTGGAAAATTCATCATCATAGAATTTGGTGAAAGTGGCATCATCACGAAGAGCTCGTCGTCACGATTCCAATGGTGTTCGTTTTGTGCAAATCGGACGTCGTGTGCGCAAGTTAGAGCCAGTCAAAGTTTTTGGTTGACCGAGGTACAAGTGGTATGGTTGCTGACGTCAGCATGACGTCATCCTGCTGACTTGGCAGCAGGGTCATCGTACGGATGATGATGTGGACCAATGGGGTCTTGACACGTGGTAGTCTATACGGTCTGTACATCTGATGTGGTGTGGTGACCTGGCTGATGACATCATCAAAGTCGGGGAATTGGGTGATGACACGTGTCTTTCTTACGACGTGGCAGCTGACATGGATGCTGACGTGGTATCATGGGCGAGTAGTTTCCGGACACGTGGCCTCCTGAGAGTTTGACACATGGCTGTGACGTCGGTGTTGGATTTGAACAAAATGTTTTGTAGCCCGCTTGGGGCTCGACCCCATGATCTCCCCGGAAGTAGCGGACGGTACAACCGTTGCAGCGTCGGCTGATGCCTTTACCAGAAATAGCTGTTCGTTTTGTTATTAATTTCGTTTAAAACGATTTTAAAAGAACCGACAGCTGGGAGTTGAACCCGGAACCGCCGGGCTCCGAAAAGGTGTGCTCACCGTTGAGCCACGAAATTCCTTCAAGAATATAGTGGGCTCGGTTTTCTTTGGTGAGTTGTTAGGCCCGAATGCCTAAACAACCTTTTTAATGGTTATTTGTTAACAAAATAACCAGACCCCTCAAACTAAAAGCCCAAAAATAAATTGAACGAAGGGCTCTAAATTAATTTGAAAGATTAAGGGGTTGTTTATTTTGATTTATATGTAAATATGGAGGATTTTATAACTTTATGGTTATTCCCCATATCGGGTAAACTTCAAGTATAAAAGGGAGGAGTCTTGGAGTGTTTTTGATCAGCCATTAGTGGATGATCCATTAGTTGATCATCACTTCCTAAGTTGATCCATTAGTTGATCATTCTCCATTGTATCCCTTTCTCTTGGTCTTTGAGAGGCTTTTGTGAGAGAATTTTTAGAGGGAATTAGGAGAATATTTGAGTTGTGATGTATTGTTGTTCTAAGTCTTGTAGTAGATCCTATTAGGTAAAGTTAGTTTTCTTCCTCTTTGTTAGTCATCCCTAGCCTTGAGAGCTTTTGAGAGGGGTGTGAGTGAGAGACTTTTTATATGACTTTGTGGAAAGGCTACAAGATATTGTGAAGTAGTGTTACAAGAGGCTCCTGGAGATTGTACTGCGTTTTAGAACATTTCAATACATTGGTCACTCGATTGAGCTCGACCCGGAGACGTAGTCACGTTGTGGCAAACTTCGTAATCAAATTGGTGTCTTCTTGTCTCTCTCTTGATTCTATGTTTTGAATTCCTTCTGATTAATGTTCCTGCTACTTCATTGTTGATGTCTTTATTCCTTTGTTCATAATCACTTAAGCAACGTTTGTCATAGATCCCTTCCGCTATACGGATCAGACGGAAAGGAACAATTAGTTGTACGATGGAAATCAAAGGAAGAATGTCTTCATGTTAAGTATGTCATAGGTTATGGAGAGCATAACCATAGAATGTCAAAAATTAAAAAATATGAAGGTACACTTGAGGCTCATTCTGGAAAAGCCATGGCAGCAACAAATATGTCAAAAACTGTTCAGATGAGTGTTGTTTTCCATATTTTGTCTAGGGGGTGTCCTATGACAGACTACCCAGAATATTTTGATTTATTATCTTATTTGAGTGTTCCCCACTTTCCCTTCTCACATTGGTCAGTAAACGTTGGATGGGAATGGGCGAACTGTCTTGCTACAGTGGAAAAGTAAGATTTATAGGAGAAATTAAAAGAGTCAAATTTCATTGCATTATCTTTAGATGAAGTTACTATGGTAGACAATACTTCTTGGGTTTGTATGCATTTGTCTACTGTAGAACAACATGTTCGCCAAGCTCATCTTCTTTGTGTTCCTAAAATGAATGATAGTTCAACATCGCAAAATCTATTTGAACTAGTCAAGAAATCTTTGAATGAAATTGTAGGTATGGATGAGTTCACAATTGCCAAAAAGTTCATGTGTGTAGGAGCTGATGGAGCTGCAGTGATGCAAGGTCAAAGGAGTGGTCTTTGCACAAAGTTACAAACTACTTGTGCACCATACATGCTTGGCATTCACCGCATGGCCCATAGAATGAATTTAGCATTCAAAATTGTAAGCAAGTTTACTACAGTATCAAAAGTTGAAAATCTAGTTCATGAGATCTACGCATACTTCTGCCAAAGTCCCAAATGTTTCCCTGAATTTCAAAATTTTGCTGAGGGAATAATACCTGGAAACAAGCTTCTCAAGGATGTCGATACCAAATGGATCTCCCTCCATGGACCAGCGCAACGAGTTCTTTCAAAATATCAATCCTTGATTGGAGTGATGTACGAGCATCGCAGCACAGTAGACAAAGCTCCTGACCTCTTACATAGGTTAAGCGATATAGAGACACTCTTGACTTTAGCTAGTCTTCTCCCCATGCTGGATGAGATGAACAATCTTGTGAATAAAGCCCAAGATAGAACTATGTATATTTATGAATATGCCAATCTATGTAAACTTACATGCTTGGCCCTCGATCATCTATATCTAGATCTAACACAAGAAGGCGCAAATTATTTGATGTGTCAGAAAATTACTGATTTGAATAATCCTGATAATTATTTACAGTTTAATGCAAGCGGGCACTTATGTATTTGTGTACGTGGATATGAGATACCAATGTACCATTATAACGCAGGCAGACACTCTAGAAAAGAAGTACCTATTAACGAGGAAGATTTTAACGACATTGTTAAATCTGTTAGTGATAATTTGAAGGAAATTGCAAAATCTCTTTCCTCAAAGATTCATGAAAAGATTCCCTTGACATGAAATACTTGAAGCCGTGGGTATTGTGTATCCTCATTTTTGGGTAAACTGAGATAACCCAAAATATTTTCATGATCAAGTAAAAATCTTGATCGAACAGTTTTCAGAAAAGGTAACATACAATGAACAAATAATAGAAGCAATTTTAGATGAAAATAAGCTTAGAAAGCAATGTCGGAGTTTTGCAACAGCTATGACGGAGCAGTATAAATCCATGGGCAAGGAGAAGGCCTTTGAACTAGGATCAATAAAAAAGGTTTGGACATGCTTAGATCAGAGTGAAATATTATGTGGTTCGATGTCAGAATATTTCAAACTTGCTGATTTATGTCAACCAATGATATTGGGGTCGGTGGAGGATGAGAGAGTTTTCAGTACATTGGGGTTTTTGAAATCAAAGTTAAGAAACAAATTGGACAAGAATTTGGAAAATTTCTTGAGGATGAAAGGAACTACATATAATGTCAAAAAAATTCCTTTTGAAAGGGTGCTCACAATCTAGAGGTCCACATGTGAAAGAAGAGGGACCGGGTTGTGCAACACAGGCTCTCCAATTCCAACAGCCGCCGGTACTGGTGGTAGTGGCAGTGGCAGTCGTAGTGGGACTGGGCCTAGGACAAATGACAATGATATTGAAATTGACACAAATCAAACAATGAATGTTGAATTTGAGACACAGGCCGAAGAAAGTGCAGAGTAGTCTCAGAATCAAGATGACTCTTTTACTTTATCTGAAGATGAGCATCAGTTTGAGGACCCTAACTCTGTTTGGGAAATGGAAGATAATTAGCAGGTTTTAGGTATTTTTTTTGCACTTCATGAATCAGTTTCCATTGTTCCAAAGTCCAAACTGTAGTTGATGTCTGATGATATTTTATATTGTATTCAATGAACATTGAAATTGTAAATCATTGCACTTCATGATATCTTATTTTGTATTGCACTCAAGCACTACATGTTAGCATGAATCATATTCCAAACTGTAGTCGATGATTTGTATATTGTATTCAAATAAATTGTGAATCATTGCACTTCAAGTTCAGAATATTTTATTTTATATTGCAGTCCAAGTCTCCATGATATTTTATATTATATTGCACTTCATGAATCATAATACATATGCCAAATTCAAACTGTAGTAACGTAGTTGATGATATTTTATAAATTATATAAGATTCAATACCATCGGGCATCGGCCTAACAATGCTTCATTGGCGGAACCCCCATCACAATCTCGTCGATGGCCCGATAAAAATAGCTCACAACCTAGTATCAGTGTAACAATACTCCATCGGGCTGACTCCTAAGGTGCTCTCCTGATATACCGATAGAGTCAAGTTGTCAACAAAAGTAACCATGAATTATAATTAATGACCATGGGCATGAATTATCTTATTTTATCAATAATCACAAAAATATACCACACTTTGATTTTATGAACAATGCAAATTGTAGAAATTTGTGTGACAAGATCCATATTATAGCCTACATTCACATTGCATCCATAAATATTAAACAAAATTTGAAATTCCATAGTGACGTAGTCCTTCCCCCATTCCTAACAAAATTCAATACCATCGGCCTAACAATGCTTCATCGCTGGAACCCCCATCACAATCCCGTTGATGGCCTGATAAAAATAGCTCACAACGTAGTATTGGTGTAACAATACTCTATCGGGTTGACTCCTAAGGTGCTCTCCTGATATATCGATAGAGTCAAGTTGTCACCAAAAGTAACCATGAATTATAACCATGGCCCATGGGCATGAATTATCAAATGCATAAAGTATATCGAGGGAACTATGGTGCATCGGGGAAACATTATCTGGCATCCCACCGATAGAACGAAGGATAGGTGTCCATCGGTGGAGAGGGTGGCTATCAGTGAAAGACTAATGTGACATCTGGTGGCATCATGCAGTTGTGTTGCGGTGCATTTATGAACCAGAATTGAAGTGAATTATATCACAATTTGATCGCATAGTTGTTACAAAATCTTGGAAGATTTCGCTTAGGGCAGAAGCAGAAAGGAAACAACTTGGAGTTCTAACGCAGCAAGGACCGGTGGACTATGGAGGTGACTCGGCGAGACTCACATAAGTACTTCACTTTCAGACCCAGCCGAGAAGCTATTTTACTCAAAAGCTTAAGATTTAAATAATGGAAGAGAGTACAGAAAAACCTAAAGCTAAAAAAAAGAAAACCAAAAATCCTAAGAGACTCCTAAATGAAGACCTGATAGATCAATGTCTTGGGTCGGGGCTGAGACCTAAGAGGAGTGATCAAATGAATCCTTCCATGGATCGATTATCTTACAAACATAAGGGCTTAGGGGATATTTGGACACCGCAATGAGGGTACGACCTCTTCATGTACCATTACAGAAAATAATTTAGGTTCCAACCAATCTGCAATCCATGGAGGTTGAACCTGGGAAGACTTGTGGTGCCCAATGTGTTTGTGAGCGCAGAGCTAATTAAAGCTCTTTCTATCAGATATGACCCCAAGAAAAGAACTATTCAGTCACATGGCGGGGGTGACATGCTTGTTATTTCTAGGGATCTCATTTGTAATGTATTTTAGTTAGAGTGTTCACTGAATTTATCATTCATGATCAAAGATCTCTTGACAAAGTATTGCCACATGGATACCAGCTATAAGAGATGGAAATTACCTTTGCATAGGCCCAAGGATAGAGGATTCCAACTCAAGAGGTTCTCTAGTAGTGAAAACCCTCCTTTCCATGAAGATTTGTTCAAAGAGTATTTCCGATACACCTATTATTCAGCTAGTCAGGTTTTGGGAGTAGAGGTTCCATCTCTCATGTTGATTACCCCAATGGGCTTAGCTGCAGACATACAGAGCAAGGATGCTATGCCATTTGATTATGCTAGCTACTTGGCCAATGCCCTACATCAAGGGCTTGAAAAGATTAAAAATAATAGTGATAATATTAATTTTGAACACTATTCTTTGCTTATGCATTTGCTATTGTATGAGGGACAAGTCAAAGGGTTATGGAGTGAAGAATTCAAGATAAAAGATACAGATGAAAATGGAGATTTTAAACCTATACAAATGTGGACTTCATTGTGGGACAACTGATTTGGTAGGTCTCATTACCTTTATTTTGAAGAATTTTTTGTAAAACCATTGATGAAGTTGTTGGGGTATCCGTGCAACTATAACCTATCCCCAGAAGTACACAAATTTCTAAGACCAAAGGAAAATGACCGAAGAAATAAAGTGAATCATAACTAGGGAGATCGGTATGCTTTCCTTGATTGTATAGCGATAAGGGTTTATGGGTTCGAAGGGGCTCCACACTTGATGCCATAAGTAGTTCCTGACCAAATTTACTTTTTAGAAATTGTGAGGCAATTGGCAAAATCTGATTCTAAACACCTCAAAGGACATAGCAAACAATCAATTATGCCCAACACCTTATGTTTTGGAGACTTTACAGTGGTTTCCAATGAAGGATATGGAGAAATTGATGGTAAATTAGCACAGTACAACCTACCTCTAGGTGATGTAAAGAAACAATTTGATGCAGAAGGGCTTATTCAAAAGGTGAGATTATCGCAGGGGCTATCAGGTTATGAACATTTGTTCTCAATTGAAGATGTCATAAGAAACCATGATGAGGCTTCCACCAAGGAAAGAATGGCTGCCTATAACAAGATTATGCTTACAGAGGAATGGAAGAGGAAAAAATTCCTATCTTATTCAAAGGCATTTGGTGAGATACAAGATCCTTTAACAAGAATTGAGCAACTCATCGCTCATGTCAATGAACTGGTAAAGGATGTTCCCCTAGTTGTTTTTGATGCACCTCATGCAACCTATTCAGGAGTACAAGCTGAAGACATAGAGCCCTTGGATTACATACCTTCACAGCCTACTCCTGAGGTATGTTTTATGTAGATACTGATATAAGTGAAGAAGAGCAGGGTGAGCAGGTCAAACAAATCAGTGCTCCTGTGATTGCACAGTACGATCCCCCTCAAGAGAAGAATATTGTAATATTTGAGGCATCAAATGAACTATCTGATGATGTGAGGGTCATGGCTGGACAATAGTTTATTTTTTATTGTGATTTTGTTAAATCTTCTGAATTTAAATCATTTGTTTATGAATATAAAGGTAGAAAAATGAGACAACAGATATAGGATATCACTCCTAAACATGAGGCAACCGCTCTAGAGGAATTGAAAAGGGAGGTAGAAAAGGAAATGGTGTCCATCACTCGTGAAAGAGGTAGGAAATTGCTTCAAGAAGATGGAGTGTTGCTCCTGTCAAGGTGGGATATTAGCTCTTCAATTGTATTTGATAGCTTCAGAAAAATAGGGGATACGACAATGAACTTAATAGAAGAAGCAAGTGACAAAATGTATTTAGGATCTGGGTACAACCCAGATGAAGCCACCTTGCTTATTTGGTCACTATATCCCCATAATAAAAGACCTGCTATAATTAGTAATCCAAACCAAGTGTTTGGTCATCTCTTGGTTCAACGAGTAGTGGATACCAACCCTATGGAGATAGCAGAATTGAACATAAATGTGGCAAAATTTACCAAAGCACATATCAATAAACTGATTAAGGAAAATGACAAACTAAAGAAGGAGCTAGCAAATCGGAGAGAAAAAACATCTTCCTCCTCCACATCAAAGTTTTACTCCCCATGGCTTGAAAAATATAAGAGAGTGCTTGATGCATTGGCTGATGCAGCCTACTGGAAGAATTGCCATCTGAAATCCCAGGGGAAATGCAAAGAATTGGAGAAAGAAGTGAAAACCATCAAATATAACACTCTATCTGAAATGATAAAAGAAAAGTTTAATAAAATGATGAAATGTCCTATTGAATATTGGGAAAGATTCAAATAGACACGCATTGCATTGGTGGAGAATGAACGATTGCAGCCTAGAATGATGGAGAAAAAAAAGGAGCTCCTAGATAAGAATGTCATGAAAGGACAAATATTGCTGACATATAACAAGTTGGTAGAATCACATAATGGATATTATAATAGGCTTAGGGAATATTTTGGCTGCTTTGATTCAGTCCCACTCCCGACACTTCATTTTGGCATTGGAAATACGTGAGAATATGATGATTGGAAGGAAGAGTTTGATGGGCTTCTAACTACTGTGTTGCAAGAAATAAATGACGAGGATATGGTTTTACAAAACACTCATAAGCAACTCAAAAAAATAATGTCTATGGAATATGATATGAAAGAGGTGATCTCTAACATGGACATCTATGCTAAATAGGAGTACATCCATCACCTCTTTGCAGTCAATATGTTTATTAGCCAAACTGTAGATTTGTCAGAATCAGATCCCACATGACAACCATCAGATTCAGAGGAAGAACGCTAGCCGACAGCATGATGAGCACCCTATCATGGAGTAGAAGCCTTGATGATATCTTAGGTGGTCAATTGTCATGAGCTTCTGCTTGGAGATTAATGGATCAGTGCATTCACCTATGGTATCGTTTTATTTATAATTTGAGTTATGTTTAGTTGTCAAAACGTCATGAATTTTTGCAAGGGGTTTGCAACTTGTTGCCTCTCCTATATAAGAGAGATCAAGACCCCAATAGGAGATCAATGAATCATCACATAATTTTTAATTAGACTTTAGAGTAGAAAACAATAAGAAGATAGATAATAGATTGCACCAATTCGCCCATCCATCTCATATCATAAATTATTTTTATAATGTATATCATTTGAACTTTGAAGATCAATACAATGGAGAAGGTTACACATATTTACTGATTTTATTTTGAGTGTTCAATTATTGTGGATTCATATGCTTATAATTTATTAACTTGTTTGGCTGTCTCCAAAGTGGTTGTTTATGTTATTCAATTTGTTAGTACATTGAATTTGAATTCTTCAGGAATAGGGGCTATGACCATGGGGTTTTAGATTCATTTATGGACATGATCATTGATCAAGTAGTAATGTGGGCCACAAAATGGATCTTGTCACACAAATCTTTGCAATTTGTGCTAATCATAAAATCAAATGTAGTGTATTTTTGCAATATGTGGGATGTGGGTGAGGTGTAAGTTGGTGGATACTGATCAGGATTTTTATTCAAAACATAACAGAAGCTAATAGTTCAACATCCATAACTTGGAAATGGAAGCTCTACCAAGAAGTAAATATAATGAGCTAACAGTTCATCACTAGTTCAAATGATAAAATAAATAATACAGAATCCAGATAATTGAACATCATCACATTACTAAAGTCTGAATTTGAGCTTTTTAACTGAATTTCACATGAAGGAGTACATATTGGCATTGGCAATGCAAAATCTTGCCAATGCCCAAAGACAAGTCTGTACAGAGCTGAGTTGGAACTTTGAAACTCATATTATCAAAGATTAAAAATAATAAATCAAGTCACTGTATCAAATTTTCTAGCAACTTCCACTCTTCAAGTGGTGGAATTTCCATTTACTCTAACTGATGTTGTTTGACATGAATTTTTGTTAACATTTCTTGATTTTAATTGGAAATGGAACCTGTCTTGAATTCTTCAGTCAATTTTGCATTCAAGGTTATCAGTGTTTTGATGGAATCCAAATAGTTCACATCTTGGTTCTGAGGAAATTGGTCCAAATCAATCTTCCTTGCACCTTCCATCTTCTTTCTGAAAGCATCCTTTCCAATGAATCACTCATTTGTGTCAAAAGCCTCTTGAAAACCAAGCTCTGTGAATTTCCTTACCTTTTCATCCACCACCTTCATGTTTTCTACAACCAAATGCAAATATTCCTTTGTTCCAGACATTCTCGAACACTTTTCAATGATAGATGACAACTTCAGTGAGGTTTCAATCCAATTAGTAATCCCTTCTGATTTCATATCACTGTCACTGGCTTTGTAGACTGTTTGTAGAACTTCATTTACAAATTTTTCTAATTCCAGCACCTTTTTGTTGTCCACTAAATATTTGTTGAGCTTGTCTGGTAGCATCAATCAATTGAAACATGTCACAGAAATGATCAAACCTCTACATTATTTCATCCCAGATCTTTTGTTTCATATGCCTTAGTGTATCTCTACAAAATGCAGATAACTTATTTTGAGAAGACTTAATTTCTTCTTTTGCTTCCGTCAGCTCTGTCTCCAATCTTTCATTTGTTTTTCTCTATTTCTCCAATTTTTGTTCTCACTGTGCATTTCCATTCACAATGCTTACTCTTAATTTTTCTGAAGTGGATTTTCCCTCCTCATATTTCTTGTTGCTCTCATCTAGCCTTCGCTTCAGGTCATTCACTTCTGTCTCATATGATTTATCCTCATTGCTTGTTGATGTAGAGGCAGATTTTATTATTCTTTTTTTCTAATTCATTGCTCTTGTTATCTGTTGCTTTCCTCTTTGCTTTCTCACTTGCTAGGTCTGCCTATAACTTTTCTATTTGGCTCTGCAACCTTTTCTTCTCTCTATCTTGCTTTAGCAATGATGTGTACACCAATTCATTGTTCTTCTTTGATACATTAATTTTGTTAGTATTTTTCAGGCCTGAAAAATCCAATTGAAAATTGGTTACCTGGTATTCAGATTGATCCATCTGATTTGTTGGTTTGTTTTGAACCGTGGGAACAACAATTGTACTCCATGATTTCTTTATTTGTGTCAAATTTGGATAATACCATGGTTGTTGCAGTCTCTCAAATTACAGTAGACGCACTCTCCATCAATTGCTTCTTTTCTTTTTTATTCAAGTCTGATTTCTTTTTAAACTCTTCAATGAAATCATAACCTGGGGAGGCAGGAACAATGGAATGCTTGAATGGCGAAGGAATAGGAGTACTTGCAGTTGCTAATGATGTCAAACCCACACTAACTTGATTTGTGGGAGTTTATGGAAATAAATCCTTTGTGGTACTGGTGGATCCACTAATAGTGTGACTTTGACTTGTCAAAATGTTTTGCCTCTTTTGATTGCCTTGATCACCTGGTGTTTCTGTGGTATCTTTTTTTGTTTTCCTCTTAGTATTTTGTGTAATTTGTCATTGTTGCACATGTTGACCACTACTAGTACTACTACCCATACCATCACCACCAATGGCACTCCTAGTTGCACTAAGTTGTCCACTAAGGGCATGTCCTAGTTGTGATTGTATCTGACCATGAGGATGAAGACTAGAAGCTCTAACAAATTGATTGTCTTGTATCCCCTTGGTCTACTTTTTCACCTCCAAGCCCAAGGCCAGATTTATCAACATTTTTCTATGCTCAAAACTTTGTATTGTCCAAGGGCCTTGTCCTTTGGACCCCAAAGGACCACCTTCATAACCAATTTTTCCAAGTATGGCTGCTCCTAAAGTATATGTTGAAGCATATTCTTCTTTTGCGGCCTCACTTAAACCAGGTTTGTAATTGGCATGGCTTTGTTCTTCTTCTTCCATATCAATATCATCATCAGATTCATCATGTCCATCAAGATTTCGATGCTCTATATTCCACAATTTGGTAAACTCTTCATCTTCTTCATTAGCATCATACTCTGCAAGAGCTCTTGGATCACCTAGGTCCTTCCTCATAGACCAAAAGGTAGTAATTTTTTATCGTGACCATCTTTTATCTATAAGTTTCATCTCTAGAGAACTTGGAATTTTTACTCTACTAGATGGTTTATCACTTTTTTCATAATTTTTTTTGTATGTCCTGATTGTCTTTCGGTGCAATGCCATAATTTATATTGACAATTGTTCAAAAGAAATACCATTCTCAACAACAATTTTCTCCATTGCTATTTTGACCTCATCCCAAGAATCCTTGTTTCTCAAGTTTTCAAGCAAGGGTTTACTTTGATGTTGAATTCTATTTGCAGCATTCCTATTGGCCACAATCATTGATTTAATGATGTCACATGGATCATACTGCCAGTGACAGATAGCATCAAAGTCAAAAAAATTCAAAAGATTATGTGCCACACTAAATTCTTTTCTCTCGAATGTGAACCCTCCACATGAAAAAGGTAAAGAAGGAAATAAGGTCTTCTTTTGATGACTGAGAAAGTGTAGTTCATCAGCACTTTGCACCTGCCTTACATATTCCAATGCAAAAACCCTTTATGTCACATGTATTGGAAGTTTGTATGGTTGTACTCCCGATCCATAAAATCTTAGAACAGTATATTCTTCCATTAAGTACCAATCAGCCAATTGTATTTCTTTTCCTAGTTGCATGCAGTTTCTACATGACATAGGCAATCTAGGCATTGGATTATTTGTAATTACTTGATGCAATGGAGCCAAAAATTAGTCGACAAAATGACTGTAGTTCCTTCGAGAATCATGCATCCTTATCTCATTGGTCCATTCATATACTAGAGCCATTTTATTTTCCTCTGCATTATTGTAGGGCTGAATCTAAATCTTGTTGGTCTGAAACATTCCTCTAAATTTGAATAGAAAAAGATAGCACAAGTAGGTTGTGAACCTACAATGTCTTCGTGGAACCTGCTTTAATCATTAAAAATTGTTTATGCATGGATTCTACAATGTGCTGAGTATAATTATATTTGACATGTTCTTTAGTATAATGGATATTATATACTATTTCAAGGAGGCTTGCACCCACTTCCAAATTGCTATCTAGACCAAGGCAAAATGCTAGCATGGAAATAGTATCTTGAGCCCATGGTTTAAAAAAATGCAAATTATAAGGAGGCTTATGATCACCTTTAAATTTGTTTCTATCCTTAACTATTTTATTTAAGTTCTCATTTTTCAGCTTTCTTGCACTGCTTTATAATCACTAGCAAGCTTTTCTAGGTAAATTTGGTGGTTTCCAAATTCTTCGGTTGTAAACCCCAACACTTTTCCAAGTTCTTCTGCATTAATGGATAATAATTCTTCTTGGTTATCTTTATTAGCAATTGTTCTTTTCTTATCATCATAATTTTTTGGCACAGACCATGATAAATTTTGGGCAAGGGAAAACTTCATGTAACATCATGCACCCTAATCCAGTTACCCACGGTGCACTAATGCTATCAACTTTTGTTTGCTTTGCAGCCTTATTCTGAGATGAAAATCTAAGTTCTGAGGTACGCCTACCATAGATTTCAGGATCATAAATATCATGGTAGCCATCGGTGAAACCTGGGGTTTTAAGCAATTCTGCATAATGTATTTTTTTATCGGGCATTGCTCTAGTGGTACTGGTGGTAGACATGCTTGTACAAATGTGAAGTGAAATTTGTCCTCCTTAATTTTAATGAATTCTTGAGTCTCTAAAGTCTAAAACCAAACTTCAAACTTTGACAAAATAAGATTTTAAGAAATGTCAAACGATGAAACATAGCTGCAGGAATTCTTTCACTTCCCAGATTATGAGTCCCGACGCTTGAAAACTGGAATAGCATTGTTGGAAGTGGAACTGTGGAATCCAAAACAGGGTGGTGCACTACAATGAGCAATCTAAAGATTGAAGACTTTAAAAATCACTGTACAATTTCAAAGTGCAAAGTGTTTTAAATTTTTTTTTTCTCATAATTGGAACGTTAAAGTGAATGACACGTCTTAGGAGTTAGGTCTACAAGACTACAAGTTGCAAATTCTTCACCGTTGATCTTTTTAAATCTAATGGTTATAGGGTGATTCTGGAGGTTTAAGTTGGGAAACCCATCGCTCTGTGCATGTCATTACGGAATGCAACTACAACCATACATCAAATGTTCATCCAACAGTTGAAACTTGAGTAATTTATGATATTAACTTTAAAAATAAACATTAATCACTTGACAGTTGACACTTAGCAGTACAAAGTGCTTTAAATGCTTTGTTTCTCGAAATTGGAACATTAAATTGAATGACACGTCTTAGGTCTACAAGTTGCAAATTCTTCACCATTGATCTTTTTAAATCTAATGGTTATAGGGTGATTCCGGAGGTTTAAGTTGGGAAGCCCATCACTCTGTGAATGTCATTACGGAATGCAACTGCAACCATACATCAAATGTTCATCCAACAGTTGAAACTTGAGTAATTTATGATATTAACTTTAAAAATAAACATTAATCACTTGGCAGTTGACAACAGGCCTGGAATTTAATGGTCTATTAAATATTTGAACTTTTTTTCAATTTTAGACTGTATATTATAGCTATATAATTTATTAGACCGTATAGTTTGACTTGCTATATTTTTATTAAACCATAAAAAATTATTATATAGTATTTTAATTTATAATATATACCATTTTATTATTTTTATTATAAAAAGAAAATAGAATATAACATTTTTGAGTATTTTGAATATGAATTTAGAAAATTTTGACTTTTTTATAATAGCTATAATTTTTTATATTAATATATGTGATTTATAATATTATTATAAAAATATATATTAATTTAGAATCTTTTCAAAATAAAACATAATTATTTTTAATTTTTAGAATATATTTAACAAGATTTATTTTTAATACAATTTTGGAAACTTTTGTTAATTGTTAATTATAATAGTAGATTTTTATATTTATCGCTAATAACGATCATTGTTTTCTAATTTTTCAAGATAATCCATTTATAAAAGATTTTATATAAAAATTCGTAAATTATACAATTTTTTTGATAGGCATTTAAATGACCAAACCATCATAAAAATTTCATATTGATTGTTTGCTATTGTCATAATCTTAACCATTGATCTTTCTAAATCTAACGGTTATAGGGTAATTCTAGAGGTTTAAGTTGGGAAGCCCATCGCTCTGTGCATTTCATTACGGAATGCAACTACAACCATACATCAAATGTTCATCCAACGGTTGAAACTTGAGTAATTTATGATATTAAATTTAAAAATAAACACTAATCACTTGACAGTTGACACTTAGCAGTACAAACTACAAAGTGCTTTAAATGCTTTGTTTCTCGAAATTGGAACATTAAAGTGAATGACACGTCTTAGGTCTAGACTCTACATGTTGCAAATTCTTAATCTTAACCATTGATCTTTCTAAATCTAACGGTTATAGGGTGATTCCAGAGGTTTAAGTTGGGAAGCCCATCGCTCTGTTCATTTCATTACGGAATGTAACTACAACCATACATAAAATGTTCATCCAACGGTTGAAGTTGAAACTTGAGTAATTTACTAATTTATGATATTAACTTAAAAAAAATTAACATGCCACATGTGTTTTAAAGTCAATACCATAGGCATCGGCCTAACAATGCTTTATCGGTGGAACCCCCATCACAGCTCCACTGATGGCCCGAAGGCAAAGACTCATAACTCATAAGGTGCGCTCCCAGATATATCGATAGAGTCGACAAAAGTAAGCACATTGGTGGAACGAATGATTGCATTCCCCCGATGGCCCGATATAACCATGAATTCTCAAGTGCATATTGCATAGAGTATATTACTTAATTTCTCAAAAGAAAAAAAACTAATTTGAATATATTAAATTATTAATAGACACTAAAGTTCTGAACCCAGAAAACAGCTCTTTACTCTTAAGCGTAAATTATAATAGTAGATTTTTATATTTATCACTAATAATTATCATTGTTTTCTAATTTTTCAAAATATTCCATTTATAAAATATTTTATATAAAAATTCATAAATTAAACATTTTTTTTTTATAGGCATTTAAATGACCAAACCATCATAAAATTTTCATATTGATTGTTTGCTATTGTCATAATCTTAACCATTGATCTTTCTAAATCTAATGGTTATAGGGTAATTCCGGAGGTTTAAGTTGGGAAGCTGATCGCTCTATTCATTACATTACGGAATGTAACTACAACCATACATCAAAAGTTCATCCAACGGTTGAACTTGAAACTTGAGTAATTTACTAATTTATGATATTAACTTAAAAAAATTAACATGAGACATGTGTTTTAAAGTCAATACCATAGGCATCGACCTAACAATTCTTTATCGGTGGAACCCCCATCACAGCCCCACTGATGGCCTGAAGGCAAAGACTCATAAATCATAATATTAACTTTAAAGTTCAAAAATAAACACTAATCACTTGACAGTTGACACTTAGCATTACAAACTATAAAGTGCTTTAAATTCTTTGTTTCTCAAAATTGGAACATTAAAGTGAACGACACGTTTTAGGTCTAGACTCTACAAGTTGCAAATTCTTAATCTTAACCATTGATCTTTCTAAATCTAACGGTTATAGGGTGATTTCAGAGGTTTAAGTTGGGAAGCACATCACTATGTTCATTTCATTACGGAATGTAACTACAACCATACATCAAATGTTCATCCAACAGTTGAACTTGAAACTTGAGTAATTTACTAATTTATGATATTAACTTAAAAAAATTAACATGACACATGTGTTTTAAAGTCAATACCATAGGCATCGGCCTAACAATGCTTTATCGGTGGAACCCCCATCACAGCCCCACCGATGGCTCGAAGGCGAAGACTCATAACTCATAAGGTGTGCTCCTAGTCCCAATCCCCGATATACCGATAGAGTCAACAAAAGTAAGCACATCGTTGTAACACATAAACAT
The DNA here is from genome assembly GCA_007115665.2 of Sequoiadendron giganteum. NCBI lineage: Eukaryota > Viridiplantae > Streptophyta > Pinopsida > Cupressales > Cupressaceae > Sequoiadendron > Sequoiadendron giganteum. The sequence continues at coordinate 149,818,758 of CM021101.1, read as the reverse complement.
CGGTGGAACGAATGATTGCATTCCCCCGATGGCCCGATATAACCATGAATTCTCAAGTGCGTATTGCATAGAGTATATTACTTAATTTCTCAAAAGAAAAAAAAATGATTTGAATATATTAAATTATTAATAGACACTAAAGTTCTGAACTCAGAAAACAACTCTTTACTCTTAAACGTAAATGAATAACGAAGATTCAAGGAATCAAGAATAACACAACACAACCATTTATTTTATTGCAGGTTTGCAACTGAATTTCAATGTCACATTATTACATATCTTTTTACAAATGAGTAGCACTGTAGCTCCTGTTTTGTATAAATAACATATGTCAATGTGTCACTTTAGTACTTTACATAGACAAAATTTAATAATTTATTCCAAGTTGTTGCTCGTTACAATGGATTACAAATTGATTCCAATTTCCAAGCTTTGCTGCTGAAAACTTACTACACATCTTTCTCTAAAAATAAATGTGGCTCTGAAAATAAACTCATGATTCCAAGATTCTACTGGTGGATTTTCCAACCATGCTAGGGAAAGGGGGTTCCAATTAGTCTTAGGGAAATGGGAGCCATGAATATACAAAATTTAATTATCCCCTTTGAGAACCAGAGCCATGCTGGGAAAATGGGAGTTGGTAGAATACAAGAGGAGAAGCAAATCTACTCCCATCTTTTACCTACAGCCTCGATGCATTTGGATAGCACTTATCTCCATCAAAACTCCTCATCCTGGTTCAAAACCCATCTGAAAATTCAGGTTAACCAAATCAACTTCTTTCCAATTGCACCCATTCTGAACTTGAAGGAAATTCATCTTTTAGTGATTACTTTGTAACTACATAATTGTAGGTAGGAGAATTTATAGTATCTCCAATACTGCATCATCTTCTTCGTGAATCCTTATTAACCCTAGAAAATAAAAACCCTTATGACACTATCTACTAATCACTAAATCACTATCCCTATTTATGGGCCACCAGTGCCGCTACCAGCCTATATAATTAAAATGTTTAATTTGATTGACGTCTGGCTAGTGACTAGTGCTACGTACCAACTTTAACTATACCTCAATCTGACAAGCTGTCCAAATCACTCAAAGTTCAAACGATATGAAATCATTACAAATCTTGTTTCATTAAATCTATGAGTTGTCCAAGAAATTGCTTTGGATGTTCATATCACATATGGCATTAATCGCCGCCACTTCCTGCACTAGCAGTATGACAACCTGTCAACCACACTTTCTTCAAAAAGAATGAGAATTTCAAATGTTGAGGCATTGAAAAGACAGAATGAGTGATGAGCAATGAGCCTTGATCTCGCCACTTGTCCGCATCTAACGATTATAGTGTTATTTTGGAGGTTTCAAATTGCAAGTCTAGTGCTTCAGAGATTTACTTCCGGAATGCAACTACAGTCATCCATTGAACATTCAACGAATGGCCCCTATGATTTTTCGTTGGCATATTTGTTTATTTCGCCAATAGATTTTTTTACTATTTTGAGATTCTTTTTAATTCGCCAATGAAAATATATATTTTTCTTTGAAAAAAGGTTTTAATCGCCAATGGAAAAATAATTCTAGTTTGAAAAACGGTTTTATTCGCCAATGAAAAATATTTTATTCTATTAAAAAAATCTGCAATTCACCAAGATTTTCCACGAACTTCCAGGGATTATAAAAGATTTGCCAATTGGGATTTTTTTTTTCCCGTAAAACAAAAAAAATCGCCAATAGAATTAATATTTTTCATCGGGAAGTATACTAGATTCGCCAGGATTTTACACCTGCGCCGAGGGGGGGGTTTCTTAAGGTTTTCCCTATCGGGGTTGATCAAATATTAGCCTTGCATAAGTTATACACATAGAGACCATGTAGTTGACTGACGTAAACTTGTTTATTGATGAAAAAATGAACATGGATGAATTGCTAGTTTATTATGACGGACTCCTAAAGGACTGACCTAATGTGTCGAAGACAAAACAATGATTAGCCTTGCCTATGTTCAAGCTCAGTGATGGTGTAGTTTGACATGACAACTCTATAATTTCTAATTTTTTTCTATTTTCAACCTGTTTTTTGGATTTTGAGATTATTTTGATGGTTTTGGATTGGGTGCGGGCGAGAAGTTGTGTCCACTTTTTGGCCAAAAAGTGGAAGTGTTTTCCCTAATTTTCAGAGTTAGACACATTTGACCTTAAAATTTGAAGCACTTAGAGATGAAATCTTCAAACAAGTCACTAATCACAAAATGTAGTACTCAGAGTCTAGTTTCCAAATATGTAATTTATTTCAATACCTAGATTGTACAAATTGAGTTTCAATAAGCTTTTGTAAAAATCACTATTTAAAAGTCAATTTTTTTTAACCATACCATGCACGTGTATGACATCCATATTTTGACTTAAATTATCATATTTTCTAAATCCTTTTGGGAAAAGACTTGTAACTCACTGAAGCATGCCTTGGATATTTTTTTGTAATTTTTAATTGAATTTTTTTTTTTTGTTAATTTTTTATCAGGCATATTTGATGTTTATAAAAATCGTCGTGCAATCCGTTCGTCAAAATGTTATGTTGATCAAAAGTTATTAAAATAGTAAACACTGATATTTAAAGGTTATGGACTAATTTCATCAGAAATTAATTGAAAAATAGAAAAAATAATCCAATTGTAAAAAAAATTACATATTTGGAATCTATATTGTCTCATCTAATGGGTGTTAATTTTGTCGAAAAATTATGCAAAAAAAGGCTTCAGCCATATGTCCAAACTCAATATTTTTTTGTGACATTGCTAGGACCTTCAACTTGCAGGTCAAACCAAGTCCAAAGCTTAGGTTCGGGTCCCCAAGCCTTTTCTCAAACCGAAAAACAAAGCAAAAACCCGACCAAAAATTAAAATTTTAAAAAACGGGATCCCGTTTCATAAATTTTTTTTTATGAATTTAACGGATCCAGTATTTTAAAAAGTGGGATCCTATTTTGAAATGGGATCCCATTTCTTTAAATCATAAAAATACTTTTTGTGTATTTTTGAAACGGGATCGTTTTCAAAACGGGTTCGCTTTTTAAATACAGGATCCCGTTTCCTAAATTCATAAAAAAAAAAAAATTCTTATGAAACGGGATCCCATTTTTTAAAAAGCGGGATCTCGTTTTAGAATGGGATCCCGTTTTTGGCTTGGGGTCCTGAACCTAAACAGGATCCCGTTTATTGAAAACAAGATCCCATTTTTTGCACAAACTGATTTCATTTTTTTGCCTAAGGCAAAAACTTCCACGTTTTGTGGACTCATCTTTGTGCTTCTACCCGATTTTCATATGAATTTATGAATGTTTTTGGATTTTTCTAATTTTAAGGAAGATTTCAAGGATATACATGAATCCGATCCAAATGTGGGTATAATAATGTGCCCCCAACATAATGCGATAAACTGCCTCGATATAGGCAGGACAAACTGACCTTAGGCATGTGCCAAGTAGTACTAGGAAGGAACATGATACTGACATAGGATCAAGCTATGTTGCAGACGCGATTGGGTGATGGAAGGTGAATGGAAGGTGATGGGAGGTGATGTAGAACAAGTTGAAGAATCCATGATGGATGGAAAGTGCTTATTTACACAAGGCACCTATTTGCCAGGTTTTCACCAGGGTACTTGCCCAAAGCACCATGGAAGTGGTTTTCACCAAAGGATGATTTTTTTTTTAACTGTTTTTAATCTTTTTTCTAAATTTTTTTGTATTTTTGGATTTACACCTTGTAAGTTTAAGCATAATTATTTTTTGAGATGAGAGCTATTGATAGGCTCTTGTAGAGGCTCATCTTCGGGTGTAGATAGTTGATATGCTCCTGATTTATAATTTTGTAGTGATGATGAAGGGTCCCAACTAGTTGGGTTCAAACTTGCCCTTGTTGTTTGGATTTGGCATATTTTCTTATTTTCTTTCAACATAATCTCTCCGACTTGGAATGAACGAATCTTGATCTTCTTCTTATAGCTTCGTTTGAGGTGGTTCTGATAGACCTATTGGTGATTCAAAGCATCCATGCACAACTCATCTAGTAGTTCCAGCTCGTTCAACCGTGATACCCGATATTCTTCATCAATAATGAGATTATGTAATGAAATTCTTAAGGATGGAAGATCGATCTCAATGTAGACATGGAAAATATACCAATCACACCTGATCTTGATTTTACTAACATTGGTTCATCCTGAATCATCTCTCTACTAATCATTTAATTAAATAATCTTTATTTAATTAAATTCATCACATTTCATCTCTTAATTAAATAGATCAATTTTATCTCATCAAGTCATCATCTCCTATTAATTAAATAAATCATTTTTATTTTTTAATTAATCATATAGTCCCTTTTAATTAAATAATTCATTTTATTTAATTAATCTCTAAAGTCATTCCATTAAATTAAATTAATTAATTTTTATTTGATTTAATCTAACACCATATTCTTTAATTAAATAAATCAAAATCTTTATTTAATTAACTCTAAATCATTTTCCTCTCATTTTGGTTTATTTCAATCCAAAAATCTAAATCAAATGGTCAAATAAGGTAATCCCTCATTAAATTAATCAAATCCTGATTAATTTAATCTTAATCCCCTAAATCCTCTAGATTTTTCCACTTGCACATGAAAATACATTTAAATGATTAATTAAATCTCTATTTTCTTTCAACATGGCATAAAAGGAGAATATTCTTCAAAATTTGAAAATCCCTCCAAATGGGATTTGTCCTTCCAACAAAGCATTTAACTCCTCTTACATGTCTTTGTGCATTGAGCCAAGTGGCATTTAATTCATTATTTTCTCCCTCCAACAAGTCATTTTATCAATTTCAAAATCCACCTAATAGCATTTATTATGCACAATGACCAAAATGTGCACAACCTTCCTCCATTCACATCTTGACAAGTGGCAATTGGCCATTGGATGTTGAATGATCCCACATTGCTCAATTTTTCTCATTCCTCCATCTTGTCTTTCTATAAATGAAAGGCTTCTCTTTGTAATTTGGATCCACAATTGAGAGCAAAGTTACTATCTTCACATTTAGAGCAATTTCATCCATCTCATGAGCAATTTTTCATTATCATAACTAGGTTATTGCAGATTTTATCAAGGAATTCTGTTGTTCTTCCTCACCAAGTGGATCAATCTTCATCAAATCATCCAATCACATAAAGGAGTTGGGAAAGGGCCATTTCCTACACACAAATTGGCACCAACTCCCCCATGGGATCAAGAATTTGCATGCTTAAATAGGATTTAATTGCTTTTCTTGTTTTGTTCTTTGTTTTCTTCCTATTTTGAGCATTGTAGATGAGTTTCATGGGGAATCTTAGTTCTAACTTGTATTTGGATCTAATAATGTGTTTTTTTTCTATGTTTGTGTAGGTCTAGGATTTGGGTTCACATTTTGGCACTAAAGGGAGGGCAGAAATCGTAAATATAACACTTTTTTTTTTAAATTTCACTATTTTTTGACAATTTTGTTCATTAATGCCCATTATAGCGCATATGCAGTATCTTCCGATGCATCTATGCTTCATTATAGCGCATCCATGGTATCTTCTGGTGCATCTGTGCTCTGTTATAGCACATACACAACATCTTTCAGTGCATCTGAGAATTCTTTTGGTGCATCTGAGCACTGTTTTAGTGCATAGATCTTTGTTTTAGCACTTTTATAGCCAGTTTTAAAATGATGATATCTTGGTCATATGAAGGTCTTTTTTGAGGCCTTTTTTTAAATGGGGTAGAATTTAATAAGCTATGCAATGGTGTAAGTGTTTACCAATTTTAGTAGACTTTAAATTTTCAATTTTACATCTAAAGTCAAATCACATTATAACTTGGTCTTAGTTTTAGGGTTTTTATGCTTAATGATTCATCTAACCCTTATATCTTCTTGTTTCTTGATCTCATCTAACATGTTGAGCACTTTTTTAGGTTAGAAAATCAAAAAGGGAAGGAAGAAACAAAATCAAAGCTTCTTATGAAATCATTTCTCTATTGTATCAAGTGTCTTTAGACACTCTTGGAAGGAATTAAGTTTAAGGATTTTATCTCTTCAAGCTTTTAGGACTCAATAGATTTCAATTTGGGCTCTAAAACTAACAAGACAAAAAGATTAAAAAGAACCTTAGGCAAATTTACTAGATTTTGTTTAAAGGTTAACAATTGAACAAGAAAACTTTCACTTTTCCTTTTGGTGCTTAAAAAAGAATTCATTATTACTTTGAAGGATTAAAATGAACATGTGCTTCTATATTTGGTAATCATCTACCCAGAATAATACCATCTAAAATACATATGCACTTCTCTCACGCCTCACGACGATCTTGAAAATCAAAAGGCTTTTGGTGATATTAAGTTGTGTAAATGGTTGCCTCCACATTTCATTTGGGATTAAAATTTGAACAAGTATTGCGAGTGTGAGTGGAACATATCGTGTGTGTTATCTCTTTGTTTCTAAAAAAATATTGATTGAACTACGGATGTGTTTACTTTCTTTTGTGTTATCTTAGAGTGTATGCATTATGGGAAAAACTAATCACCCAAGGGAAAGACCCAACCGGGAACATGCTAAAGCCAAGTACCTTCTACCCGAGATATAGGTGTGGGTGCTTGAAGAAAGGAAAGTATCATGAGGATCATTCTGACAAGAAAGTCAATAATGGTCTCTTTCCGCATGGATGGTCACTCACGAATGAAATGCTCGCATTAAAACCCCTTGTTTAGAAAGGAAAAAATCCTTATCTATTTGTTGGTGCAAGAATGGTCATTCTGAAGCCACCCCACATTCTTACAGCTTTTAGTAGAGATGAGAAGTATTCCATGGGAGATTCATGGGTACTAATCCTTGGATGATCTGAGAAGTGAGTACACTATAAGGGGGAGCCTGTGTGGTCAAGCATCTAATCATCTACTAAGAGTAATTGTAGCTAGATTCATCCAAGTGGGAACCCAAAAAATATTGTCTCTTCATCCTAAGATTTTTCATATTCTTGGAATCAAAACACTTAGCTTGGATCTTAAAACATTTGAAAAAAAAAAACATTCACAAGATCCCCAAAATTTCAAACCCTTTAGGGAAGCAAATACCTTTGACGAATTCAAGTGCTCTTGCTTGCCCTAGGGATTTCATCCTTAGAGGAATCTAAGTAATTGGGTTTTACCATAATTTATTCTTACTAAAGTTAACATTAGGAAAATTTTGCCTTAATTTCCTTGATTCTCCACATAATGGACTTTGTGGGATGAGAAGAAGTTAGGACATTAGACATTCAATTTGAAAAACAAAGAAACAAGTGTATGTGGTAAAAGCAATTCATTAATCAAGATTAACTCCAATTGAACCCCACACAGTGCTTGGTATATTTTGGTCATATGGTTTTCCATGAAAACATTGGTCTTTTGGTTTGAACTACTCTTAGAGAAAAGCATGTTCTTCACTACCTTGGTCTCGTAAAAAATGTCCTTCTTAGGTTCATTTAGGATCAAATCAATCATTTCATCCATTCAAAATTTTTATCATCCCATCCCACAAACAACTTTTAGATCTTTGAAAACATCATTATCTAGACTTGGGTACATCCTTAAACCAAATCAAAATCACCTTGTTTAGTTAGGAGTTTGAGAATGCATCCTTTCTCATACCTCAAGTTAAATTAGCACATCTTTGAACAAGTTCATCCTAAGGTCACATCCAGCATCTTAGGGTTTACAAGTTCATTATCCAAATCAAACCAATCAAAATAAAAACGTAATTCTATCATTTTTCCAAAGTTCCTAATAGTTCAAACACCCATGTCACTCACACTTTCATCTTTCATCCCATCATTGGTCCTAAATCCCTTTGAGGTCAACAAAGTCAAAAAAAAAGAAAACATGGAAAATAAACTTGCTCCATACACCATTAGTAATCCAAGTCAACCAAACTATCCAAGCCCTACAATTCCAATTGATCACCAAAACTCACATCTATACAATCCATTCATGGCATCATTATCTCCTACAAACTTCAATGATACAACAAATTTGAGTATGCCCAATCTAAATTTTGGAACACATTTTCCTATGGTAGATTTAAATCAAAGCCCAAACTTACAAATGGATCAACCAAACAATCAAGGCATGAGTCTTCCAAACAAAATTATACCACCAAATCTGTGCATGCCAAATGTGACTGTACCAAATCCAAGCTTACCAAACATAAATGTATCAAATCCATACTTGGTAAAATTTGGGATGGATATGTTTGCGAATCCCACCAATGTTGTTCAAAATCTAGGCAATATGTTGAAAACTCCATATATTGATCCGAGTCAAGGTAACCCCATGCAAAATCAAAGTTACCTAAATCCAAGCAATGTGTTTCCCAATCACAACAATGTTCAATATCAACCAGTAATGCCAAATCTAAACATCATACCAAATCATAACATTGTTTAAGATCAATCTCAGAACATTTTTCAAGATCAATTTTTCCATGATTCCATGCAAAAACCACAAGTATACGTGCCAAATATGCTATCTCAACAACCAAGTCAATGATATCAAGAATTTCAAGGTCAAATCTTGCGAAAAAAAATTGCTACACTCAAAAATCTCATTGATTCATATAAGCAAGATACATCTCCACCACAAAATTAATACACTCTTCCATTGGTTGAACCATGTCATCAAAGCATTGATTTCTCTCCACAACCATATCAAGAACAATATCTCCAATATCAAGATGTTGGATATCAAAAACATCAACAACAAACCCAATCACCCCATCTCAAAGATCAGTCATCGCATCTCAAAGATCAATCACAACTACCCATCAATGAGTACCTTGAAGATGTTTCCATCTCCGCCGATGAAAAAATCAACATATATCAAGAGTCACTTTTCAATCATGATCAAAACCCACTAACGATACCCAACAATGATCCAATTCAAGAAACGTTAACATAATTTGATTTTATGGTTGAAAACATTGACAATCTCTCCACCATAATTATTGAGGACAATGATCAAAATCAACCCATCGATGAGAACCTTGAAGATGTTTCCATCTCCTCCGATGATCAAATCAACATATATCAAGAGTCACTTTTCAATCATGATCAAAACCCACCAATGATACCCAACAATGATCCAATTCAAGAAAAATAATCATTTGATCTTATGGTTGAAAACATTGATAATCTCTCCACCATAAGTGCTAAAGAAAATGATCAAAATCAATCCATCAATGAGCACTATGAAGATATGTCCACCTCATTTGATGATCAAATTAGCATACATCAAGAGCCATTTTTTAGTCATGATCAGGACCCCTCCTACAAAGATCTATTTCAATATGTGTTGATGATATTTAATCCTATTGACATAATCCAAGTTCCATTCACCAATTATCATGTTAAAAATGTCTCTGCATCACCGAATGAGTTATAGAACATATCTCAAGAACTTATTCCAAATAATAAACATCTATCACCTAGGTCTAGAAATGGTCCATCCCAAGACATATTGGCATCCTTTGACCTCATGGATACAGATACTAAAGGGATTCTCAACTCAACACTTGATCCAAGTCCACTCAAAGATCAACAAGATATTGAGCCACTACCCATGCCTAAGGTAGATGTCCAAGAACCCTTTATAAGCAATCCATCCTTTGAAATTGACCCATGTCAAGAACTTGATCCAAAGCATGTCGAAAGAAATTCAAAAATTAATCAAGATCAAGAATTTGTATCTTCAAGATACTACAATAATCTAATGGACGCTCTTCTATCTATACAAGATGTCACAAATGATGATCATATCCATATAGCACATACCCCTTTGTCTACCCATGAGATGATTTATTTGGATGGACATGTAGATGATCTTCATTCAAAACAAGAGTATCATACTCTCGATATCATTACCAAGGAACAAGAGTCCCCTACTCTTGACATTTAGACACATGACCAAGATATAGAAAAATCTAGGGACATCAGAAATGGATCATGAAGAAGGCTTCTATAGAAGTTGTGAATTAGAAACATCCTGTGAAGGCATGTCAAAAAATAAATCATGAGGAAGACTTTTACGTGGACAGTGAATCATCAACACCTCTTGGAGAAGCATTAAAATCTGATATTTCACAAGATCAAGAGAAAAATATCAATCAAGAAGTTATTCCATGGATTAAGGATCCTATCACTTATAAACTTGGATCACTTACCTTTTTAGGGAAAGCTATCTCATCAATAAAGAAGTTGTCACCTTTGAAGATCCACCACAAAGAAGAGAAGGAGTAGCACCTTGTTTCCAAAGTAAATCATATCCTATTACAAATAAAATGTTTCAACAGATGAATTATCAAGGAAAAGGATTAGGCCTACATGAACAGGGTATCCTAGAACTAGTGAAAATTATTGGTAATCCTAAGTATCAGGGTCTTGGTTATTTGAAAATTAAGGGATCTAAACATATCAGTGATACCTCTATAAAACTGGGGGCAACTTTGTCTCAAGCAAACTTCAACATAGGGAGCACAAAAAATCCTTATGATGAAACTAATGCCAATACTACAACCAACCATGTCATGAATCTTCATCCACCCATCACCCCATCCACAAATTGGGACCAACATCAAAAGAAAGCTTTGAATCAAGGCACAAAGAACGTCATCAAAGAAAAAAATATTTGTGAAGCATTGAGGACAAATCAAATACACATGGATACCAAAGAATACAAATAAAGATTATCCCTATCAAACTCCATTAGTCAAAGAAACTATGGGGAAAAATAAAAAAGGGAAAAGTATCCATCAAAGATGTCCATGAAAGAAAAAGTAGGCTTCCCAAGCAATGTAAAAAATATATCAAGTAGTTGGTCCTAATTCAATGCACACTTTCATATCCACCCATCATTGCTCATCTTCCCAAGTTTGGAGAGTCAAAGGTTCCAAAGTATCAACCAATACATCTCTTATTCTTAAACAAACTCTATCCATGCCTCCACACATGATATCTAATTCTCACATCAACCATGTATTGGCATCAACCCTTCATAATAAGGATTCAGAAGGCACTCTATTGTGATGTGCACATGGAGATAAAGTTAACCTTGGTATCAGCAAAGCAAATCAGGAATCTCAAAAGTTGCATTTAAGTGCATGTATCTTGGCAAAGCAACTTCTTCAAGCAGGATATCAATGGCACATTAAAAAAATAAGCATCAATTTCAGTAGTACCAGGTGATTCAACATGAGCTTAAAATATTTCATCAAAAAATCCTTAAAAAGCAAAAAATATAAAAATCCAAAAAAATCAGTAAAAAGGATTGAAAATAGTAAAGATGAAAATCGTCCTTCAGTGAAAACCACTATGGTGGAAGGATAAGTACCATGATGAAAACTAGGAAAACATGCATCATGGGTAGAATCGAGCATCTACGTGTGTATTTTAGGGGAAAGTATCTCATCCCATCCATAATAAATCAAACAATCCATCCATCTTATCCATAATAAATCCATTCATCCACAAACCATTTATCCAATCCATTTTCATCCATCTACATCCATAGTCCAAATTATCTTGATCTTGACCAAATTTTGGTGCACACTTTACACTTGCTTATGGTAGACATCTTGACATGGGTTATTTTCATTGATCCTATCCTACCCAATGTTTATTTGAGCCATGAATCACTATCCAAATGAGCATCTTTTGTTCGAAAAACTTATCCTATCACAAGATAATCCTTTGCATGTTTACCATATCCATCCATCCATACATCTATCTGAGCATCCATACATTGCTAGACACTGGGGGAAGATATTTACATCTTTCTTTAGGAATAAATCTTGATCTATATCCTCCATCTTATGTGGTGATCCAAATATTGGCAAACGTAGAGATCAAATTGGTCAAAGAATTTTTGAGCCAAATCCAAATCACTAGCCAAAGGAATATTTTGACAAGAAGATGTTCCTTATCTAGCTTTATCTTTCGTCAAACATCAATCCAAGAAATTTATATCAATCGCATCTAATTTTCACTTCAATGTCACATCAAATCATCAAAATAACTTTGTTCCAAATCAAGCTTCAAATTCTCGATCAATCAAATCCAATCAGTCCATCATCATCTTGGATATCCTTCCCAATCCTTGTGTTTCTTCACACTATCCTTGCATTGTTGTGTATCCTCGACAATTATATCATCATCAATCTTGATCAGTCAAATCTAATCAATCCATCATCATCTCAAATATCCTTCCCAATCCTTGTGTTGCTCAACACTATCCTTGTATTGTTGTGTATTCTCAACGATGTTATCATCACAAATCCATCAATCTGATCAATCACACCTAGCTTGGTTTTCAACAAAATCCCAAAATAGAGCACTGATATCATATCCATATCCAAATCATCAAAATCATTCAAAAATCCAAAAACATCCAAAACATATCAAAAATCCCAAAAACAACCTCAAAATATTTCAAAAACATCAAAAAAATCCAAATATTTGAAAAAACGCAAAATGGTGCATCCATCTCATCTCGCCTTCACCCGCAATAGTCATCATCCATAATAATTCATCATCACTTTCATCCTTTGGTAAAACAATTGGAAGCAAGTCTAGTAAGTTCCAAAGTGAAAACTCAATCATCAAAGTCTCAAGTCTAGATCAGTAGGTCAGCAAGTTAATCAACTCAGAGTATCAATAGCTTATCATCCAGTCAATCTCAACATCTGATAACATGTCCTAGGATGCATCCTTCCTACAATGGACATCAACATCAGGCATCACTCTAGTGTAGTCTTGGCTAGCGGTATGAATAACATTAGCTTTGTTTGTTTGCTTTATCTTGGTCTTTTATGTTATCTTATTTTGCGCTCATTCCAATGACCTCTCGAGGATGCCTAATCAAAATGGTTTAGAGAGAAACGAATGGGGAAATGATCATTATATTTTTATCTATTGTGCTTGTTTTTTATTCTTGTAAAATAACTTCATCATGTGTGCTTTGTTTGGTTTGTAGGGAGGGTGTTCTAGATGTCTTTTTGACCATATAGGAAGGCTTGCTTTTCTATGTTTTGGTCTGAGATGTTTACAGTATCTGAACTACATCCTGAATAAGGTTTTGTATGTCAAATGTGAACAGGAATACTCCTATTTGTTTGTCAAGTCAAAGTCCATTGCTCTAGTTGCAATGCCATCCTGGTTCTCTATACCTTGATGCATCATATCTATGTGTGCTATTAAACATAAGGTAAATGGCCCTTTTAAAATCCCAATTCCTGATAAGCAAATCATTATCATCATCATCAGATCGTCATCATAATTAAAGTTGGTTTGTTGGATTCTCTTGTCATTGTCTTATTTCTTCTTACATCCCTTTGCACTAACATGGTACCATGATATTTAATCATAAATCATCACCATTGCATCTATCCTACATCCACAAATCGTTAGCATAATGCATAATGCATATCATATCATATAGAAAGCATTAATCATACCACATGTATTGCATCTCCATCGTTGCATAATATAGATTGGTTTTTCTAGGCATCTCATAAACCATACATTTATCATCCATTGCATAATCATAAAAGCATCTTCATATCATATCATGTGCATCCACATCATCCATGCATCATCATATCATCCATTGCATATAAACATCATAATCATCTCATATATATATCATTAATAATATAACTGTCATGGTACAAAATCAAGATCAAGTGTGTGTAATATATCAAAGTAGACATGAGGTTACCCATTGCTAATGACTATCTACATCATCAAATCTGTCTACATGCCAAACATTTGAGCTGAACTAATCTTGAACCTCTTTGTTGCGAGATTGACCCTCAAATTGAACATTTTCGCTCAATCTCTCAAGGGGGCATTATACACACATAATTCTTCATTCGCTGAGGCAGCAGTGGGGCATCCAAAAAAATCAGAGAATTTTTTAATTTTGATCAAGACAATTTATTCTTCGAACCAACGTAGCAAGTACTTTGCTTCAAAGAGGGGAAAAATGTAGACATGGAAAATATACCAATCACACCTGATCCTGATTTTACTAACACCAGTTCATCCTGAATCATCTCTCTACTAATCATTTAATTAAATAATCTCTATTTAATTAAATTCATCACATTTCATCTCTTAATTAAATAAATCAATTTTATCTGATCAATTCATCATATCCTATTAATTAAATAAATCATTTTTTAATTTTTTAATTAATCATATAGTCCCTCTTTTAATTAAATAATTCATTTTATTTAATTAATCTCTAAAGTCATTCCATTAAATTAAATAAATTAATCTTTATTTGATTTAATCTAACACCATCTTCTTTAATTAAATAAATCAAAATCTATATTTAATTAAGTCTAAACCATTTCCCTCTCATTTTGATTTATTTCAATCCAAAAGTATAAATCAAATGGTCAAATCAGTTAATCGCTCATTAAATTAATCGAATCCTGATTAATTTAATATCCATCCCCTAAATCCTCTAGATTTTGGCACTTGCATATGAAAATACATTTAAATGATTTATTAAATCTCTATTTTCTTTCAACATGGCATAAAAGGAGAATATTCTTCCAAATTCGAAAATCCTTCTAAATGGGATTTGTCCTTCGAACAAAGCATTTAACTCCTCTTACATGTCCTTGTGCATTGAGCCAAGTGGCATTTAAGTCATTATTTTCTCCATCCAACAAATCATTTCATCAATTTCAAAATCCACCTAATAGCATTTATTATGCATAATGACCAAAATGTGCACAACCTTCCTCTATTCACATCTTGACAAGAGGTATTTGGCCATTGGATGTTGATTGATCCCACATTTCTCCATTTTGTTCATTCCTCCATCTTGTCTTTCTATAAATGAAAAGCTTCTCTTTGTATTTTGGATCCACAATTGAGAGCAAAGTTACTATCTTCACATTTAGAGAAATTTCATCCATCTCATGAGCAATTTTCTATTATCATAGCTAGGTTATTGCAGATTTTATCAAGGAATTGTGTTGTTCTTCCTCACCAAGTGGATCAATCTTCGTCAAATCATCCACTCACACAAAGGAGTTGCGAAAGGTTCATTTCCTACACACAAATTGGCACCAACTCCCGCATGGGATCAAGAGTTTGCATGCTTAAATAGGATTTAATTGCTTTTCTTGTTTTGTTCTTTGTTTTCTTCCTATTTTAAGCATTGTAGATGAATTTCATGGGGAATCTTAGTTCTAATTTGCATTTGGATCTAATAATGTGTTTGTTTGCTATGTTTGTGCAGGTCTAGGATTGGGGTTCACAGACAGGATGGCTTCTAATCCATAGACTAGGGAAAAATGGGTTTCACTTGTAGGTGTGTAGATACTCATTTGCTAGGCCCATACAGTGGGATTTAGCTATAGGTGTCAATCACGACCAACTTCATTAACTATTTTCTTTAGGATTTTCAAGATGGTTTTATTGGTAACCCCAACTTGGCTATTACCCTGGGGGTAGTATGGGGTGGAGAAGCGATGTTGGATACTGAATTTTTGGCATAGCTCTTGAACATCCTGGTTCTTGAAAGGTGTCTCGTTATCTGAGACAAGGGGTTGTGGAACACCATAATGGTAGATAAGGTGGTTTAGGATGAATTTGGTAATCTGATTTTTGTGATATAGGTCATGGAAATGGCCTCTACCCACATCATGAAGTAATCCATAGTAGTGATAATGAACTTGTGTCTATTAGATGAGGTGGTTGATATTTTGCTGATGAGATCAAGCCCCCATTGTGAAAAGGGCCAAGGTGTTATAATCAGTTGGAGCTCTTGAGCTAGTACATGGATGAGGTCCCCATGCTACTGAAATTGCAAACACCTTCAGAAATATTCATGAGCTTCCTTCTCCATTGTCGGCTAGTAGTATCCTATTCTCACCAGTTTCTTAGCCAAGGTCATACAGCTTGAATGTGAACCACAAATGCCATTGTGTACCTTAGTTAAAGCATTCAAAGATTCCTCAGGGTTAAGGCATCACAATTGGGTTCCCTCGATACTCCTACAGTAAAGTGGGTCACCTAATATAACGAAATGAGATGACTTCTTGACAAATGTTCTTTTCAAGTTCAGGGTGATATCAGTAGGGAGGACTCCTATTTTTAGGTAGGTGTATATGTCATGATACCAAGGATCACTAGGACCAACAATTTCACACATGAACTCAGACTCTGGTACCTCAAAAGCTGGTACGAGAAGCTTCTCTACAAGGAATTCATGCTTAGGTACATTACGTGGGATATCTAACAATGATCGGATTGTAGCCATGGTGTCTGTTGCTTTGTTGTTTTCTCTCAGTATTTCCTAAAACATTATGTAGATGAATAATTCCTTGAGGTCCTCCACCGGTTTCTTGTATGGGGTAAGTTTGTCATCCTTTTTTTTATATTCATCGTTGACCTAGTTGATGATCATATGTGAGTCTCCATAGACCTTAAGTGCCATGATTTTCCACTGTACTAAAATTTGAAGTCCTATGACAAGGGCCTCGTACTAAGCAATATTGTTGGTGCAAGGAAAATATAATCTGTATGATTTAGGGATGCAATCTCCTTGTGGTGTGATAAAAAAGACTCCAACTCCTGACCCATGTTGATTATATGACCCATCAAAATACACCTTCCAATGATCCGCTACACTAAGACTGAAAATTGAATCATTAAGGAATTATGACACCAATGGATTCTCTGTATATATCGATGCCTCATCCAATTGATCTACAATTACCTGTCCTTTGATTGCCTTACACTCTACATATTCAATATCATATTTTCTTAGGATCATAAACCATTTTTCCATTCGTCCTGTGAGTGTGGCTTTAGAGAGTAGATACTTGAGAGGGTCTATCTTAGCAATGAGCTTTATTTGGTGGGCAAGCATGTAGTGCCTAAATTTTTGTGAGGCAAACACCATTGCCAAAAAATCTTTCTCGATGAATGTGTAGTTGAGTTCGTTCCCTACCAAAGTTCTACTGAAATAGTAAATGGCTCTCTCTTTTCCTTTTTCATCATGCTATGCTAGAAGAGAACCAAGGGTTGCAGCTATTGTTGATATGTATAAGATCAATGGTTTAGTTGGGATCAGCAACATAAGGACAGGCGATGTTAGCAAGTATTATTTAATTTTATTGAATGTGTGATCACATTTCTCATCCCATTTGTATGCTACCCCCTTGTGGATTAGATGAGAATATGGGATAGCTTTGTATTTTAATTGCGCTATGAATATGCGGATGGATTGGAGTCTTCCCTACAAGCCTCTTAACTACTTCAATGTTTGTGGTGCCTCTATTTCAAGGATTTCTTTGAAATTGGTAGGGTCTATCTCGATTCCCCTCATTGATACAATATACCTTAATTTTTTTCCCAATGTGACACCAAATACACATTTCTTAGGATTTAGCCTTACCTTGTACTCCTCTACTTTTTCAAAGATAGAGCTTATTGTTGCTATGTGGTCTTGACACTTTCTTGATTTAGCTAGTATGTCATCCACATAATCTTTGATAGATTTGTGAATCATGTCATGAAAAATCAAATTCATCACTCTTTGGTATGTGGCTCCAACATTTTTCAACCCAAATGGCATCATGTTCCAACACTAGGTACCCCATGGACAGGTGAAGGCTATCTTATGTTGATCATCCTTTGCTATCATTATCTAATTGTATCCTGAAAATGTGTCCATTAGTGATAGCATCTCATGCCCTACTATTAAATCCACAATCATGTCTATGTTGGGAAGAGTGAAATCATCCTTAGGGCATGCCTTGTCCAGGTCCCTAAAGTTAGTGCAGATTTGGATGCCCCTAGTGGGCTTAGAAATAGGTACTAGGTTGGAAACCCATTCAAGATAATCAATGGGTCGTATGAAGCCAATGTCAAGGAGTTTTTGAAGCTCAAGTTTGATCAACAATGCAATCTATGGATGCATCTTTCTCAGCTTTTGTCTTACTGGTTTTTCCCATGGATAGACTGCAAGATGGTGGACTATGACTTCTGGATCAAGGCCTGGCATGTCAGCATATGTCCATGAAAAATTTACTTTTCCTTCCTTGAGAACTGCAACCAAGATTTCTTGTTCCTCTGTTAGAAGAGATTTTGCATAGAAAGTGATGTGTGGTGTCTCTTCTATCCCTAGATTGTCTGGGTTGCATTTTTCTACAAGTACTGTTGATTTTTCCTGATGGATGCAACTAAGGGGAAGATTGAATCCCTCATCCTTTGGCACCTCAAAGAGATGTTCACCATTTGATACGTTCTTTCATTTTACTATTTTCAGATCAAAAATTTCCACAGTGTGCTTTCACTTAAAGATCTACATGTTATTCTTAAATTCTCTATTTTGCGACTGTGGGATTCAATTGTTTCCCCATAGTATGCATGTGTGTGTAGCTCAATATCAAACCCTGCTTTGTGATCTCCACATGGTAGTGTATCCCTAAGTCCCATGAATTTTGAGAGAGCCTCATCATTTTTGAATGTGTCCAAGATTGGTGGTCCTTGTTGGTCATAGTCTATTAGTTGGGGGCAAACAAGTTTGAGTTCAGTGGTTTGGCTACTCGACTCAAACGACATAGTTGTGATCATAAAAAGGGAAGAATCATCAAATAACATGGGCGGTTCTGGGATAAGATCTTTGTCACATGCATCAGTTATATCAAATGTATAGTTGTCTAGGGGAAGGCCAGTGGATACCAGCAACCAAGGAGGAGCTTTGACTATTTTAATAGGGGGACCTCTGCAATGTATGTTTATTTTCTTAGGGGTACACCCAAGGCCAGAATTCTTAAGACGCTTCTCAATAATGGCAGGTTCAAACCAACGATTATCATTTTGCACAAGCTTTTCAGTGTTGTAGCCCATGCCAAGCATTATCTGGAAACCTTTGTTGCTTTCTTCCATGGGGAGATTTTGCAGGGGCCTTTCATCTTGATATAATAGACTTGACATATCTTTCTCATCTACCACCTCTTTACTTAGGTCTCCCCACCTTTTGAAAGTGGAGGGTTTTGTTGTGAAGGTCTGAGATGTTGATTCAATTGGTTGTGGCTGCCTATGGGATCTAGGAGATTGAGGTAACTCTCCTATCACAAAGGCACTCTTTTTCATTTTGTAATCTCCACATCTATTGTCTTGGATAATGACCTTAATATATGGGATGTCTAGAATGGAGGGTGTCTTTGTCTCAAAAGTGGAGGCTAGGGTGGATGCATCTACATATGGAGAGGTAGGTCCCTCATCATTCTTCGAGACTTGCAGGATCTTATAATATTTTTCATCCAAATTTTTGCAAAGCTCAGGGTCACCATCAATTGTGACTTCTTAGTTTTCATGGGGGAATTTGACAATTCAATGGAATGTGGATGCAACGGCTTGCATCCCATGGATCAAGGGGTGCCCCAGGAGAATATTATAAGGGAGTTCAATTTCAAGGACCTGCAAGTAGTATCCATGATTGTTGGCCCTAATTGGATAGGTAGTCAAATGGTGCCTTGAGACACCCTTTCTTGATCATAAGCCCAAATAGTGATGCCTTTTCCTTTTTAAATAACATCTTATGACAATCCTAGATTCTTTAAACCAGCTTCAAAGTACAAATATTCAAACCTGCACCTCCATCCACCAAGACTCTTTTGACTTTGTTCTTGTGTACAAGGACTTCAAGATGAAGCACATAGTTATGAGATGGCCAAATTGGGAGATCTTGTTCAAAGAAAGTGAGGAGATGTTGTATAGTGATATGTCTAACCATAGATTGGAATTGGTTTACATCAAGATTTGTGGGATGGAGGATGTAGCCAATTCCCTTTTTAGGATTTCCCTATGTGCAGGAGAGATTTTCAACAACTTCATGATGGAGATCTAGGTGGGGGTGTTCTTCAACTGTTCTAAAACATTGTAACTATTAGGGATGGATTTTGGATTCACGGTGGGTGCCTTGGATGGTTATGAACGTCCTGGGATGGTAATCCTACAACTACATGTGGTGAATCCACACTTGACTCTAGATCCTGTGATATTGACAACATCTACCCACTCATCAAAAGATGCGACAACATGGTCATAAATATGGTTTACGTTACCATAATTTTTTCCTTTACCATTGTTGTTTCCTTTATTGTGATATGGAAACGGATTCATGTATATTTTAAGATCTTGATTCCTAGTGGGTTGTTCAATGGTTATGGTCTTATCATCAATAAGATCTTGGATCAGGTTTTTAAGTCACATGCAACTAGTTGTCGTGTGTCCTTTTATCTTATGAAAATCATAAAGGTTCTTCTCGTTATAACATGGTGGTTTAACTTTAGGCTTCTCATATTTTTTAATGACTAGGAGTGTGATGATGTTGGCTTGAATGAGTTTTTGCATGACAAATTAAATTGGTTCCCCAAGGGGTGTGTACTTTTTTTTAGGGGGATATTTGTTCTTTGGGGGTGGTCCACCTTGATCATTTATATTGTTGACTATTTGTTGGTTGGGTTGTTGTTGAGATGTGTTGGATTGTGAGGTGTTTTGGGTGTTTTTTTGTGGTTGTTGGTATGTTTTTTTCTGCACATTCGACCTTGGAGCACTGATAACAAATTTAGCATCAACAACACCATCATTGGTGATGTTCTTCTACTTAGCCCATGTGCAAGGCTTGTCATTATAACTTGTTGATGGTCGATTGTCTTGGTATGTGAGTGTTCCCCCTTGTTCTATAAGGGCTATTTCGATGTTGAGCACCTTGGGAATCAATTTTTCATATGTGGTTATGCATTTCATTTTCAAATGAAAGGCCAAGGTCCCTTCGAGGTTTGAGATGATAGTCCTGATTTGTTGTTCTTTTTGCATAGCTCATTTGCTTCTATTGGCCTTGGATCACAATTTTTGCAAGAAGGATGTGAATGTTTCCCCCTTGGATTGTTTTAGGTTGGACAATTATTCCAATCTCACATCCATGGCTATGTTAAATGAGTAATTTTGTATGAATAAGTCCACATTTTCTTGAAACTTTTTAATTTTGGGGGGAAGGTGAAAGAACCATTGCATTTTTGGGTCAACCAAACTTCAAGGGAAGAGTCGCATTAGATATAATTTGTCATAGGCAACTTACATACAATGTACATGGAATTTCCTAATGTGATCTTCAAGATTTCCGATTCCACAGTATTTGTCAAATTTTGATATCTCGAAGTGTTATGGAATGGCACCATCGCAATACTCCTATCAAATGGACAAGGGAACAAATTCCCTTGTGATTTTGTTGTTTTTCCTGATTGTATGTCTAACACTTGTTGTGAAAATCGTTTAATTTGTGTAGACAAATCATTTTGTGGATCAAGTGGTGGAATGTATGTGTTTTGGGTTGGTGTGGTGGCTTGAGTGATGGGTGGGCTGACTTGCGTACTTAGCAATGCACTTGCAGGAGGTTTTTATAGGCTTTGTTGTGCAAGCAATGCTTGTTGATATGCATGTATTTGTTGTTGTGCCAACAATGCTTGTTGCCGGTCTTGTTGTTGTTGTGCCAACAATACTTGTTGTTGGGCTTGTAGTTGAGCTGCTTGTTGGTGTGCTTGGTACTGTTGCAAAGCTCGCTAATAAGCTTGTTTCTATAACAAGGCTTTTGCTTGAGCTTGAACCTACACTTGAGCTTGTTGAGTGGCTTGTGCAGCCTGTTGTCATTGTACTAAAGCCTATGCTTGTGCTTGGGTAGCCTATTGTGCTTGTTGTGATTGTAATTGTTGGAGTTCCTTTTGATAGGTTTGTTGGTCTAGTTTCAATGTGATACTATATTGATTTTCCATATTTAGATTTGGTGGTGGAGGTGGGGGATTTAGTGGAATGGTATGAGATGAGGTGGAAAGATTTTGTTGAGGTGGTTGTGGAGGTTCTTGTTGAGTGATGATGAGAGGTTGTGTGGTAGAGGATATGGTTGATGTGTTAGGTCCTTGGGGGACCATGTTTTGGATAATCTAGGTTGTTGTAGATGGTGTAATGGTTGATTGGGATGCTTGGATTGGTGCCACCTAGCGTTGCAATATTGGTGGCATGCTTAGAGGATTTGGCATGATTGACATGTTGATTTGATTTGTGATTGGAGGATTGATTTGATTTGATTGGTTTTGGATTGGTATGTTAGGTACAAGGGGTTTCCCTAAACCTTGGATTGGTGCAGATGTCGATGTTAAGAGAGGAAATTATGGGAAGATTGGAGGTGTGCTCCCTTGCAAAAGTGATGATGATGCATCAAAAGTTCCCCCTTGTCCAAATAGACCCACTTGTCCTTGTGATATCATGGGGAGAGATACTTGTGTATTAAGATAATATGTCGATGATGTAGAGAAGTTGGATGAATTTTTGGTTTCATGTAAAATGAATGGAACATATGGATTTTTTGGGTCTTGCAGGATGGTGTTCAGCATACCTAAGATGGTGTTTGCATCCAAATTTTGGTTATTTACAAGTGGGTGTGTTTGAAGAGCTTGGATCAATGAACAACCCTTGGTGATCATGGGTTGACTTGGAGCATGAGATGATGTTGGTTGTGGGATGGGTTGAATGATGTTTTGGAAGGATGGTGTGAATGATACTTGTGACATAGTCCCAAGAGGTTGTTCCATGATAGTGCTCACATCATAATTAGAAGGGAGTTTAGCCCCTTCCTTTGCTAATACTAACATGTATTGTGAAGCATTGAGTCTCATCATTGTGTTGAAAATATTGTGGTTTTCAGGATTTTAGTCTAGCTCCATGATTTCATCTTGGGTCATTCCTTGGAAATTGTTGGTGACATCCTCCACTTGGCAACCTCCCTCTTCAGTATTTCAAGTTATTTGAGGAGGATTGATTGGAAGGTCGATGGATATGATAGGGTTGAATTTTGTTTCAGTTTGAATCAAATAACTTGAAGTGGATGTTTCTTTGTTTTGCTCCATGACCTTCTTATGTTGAGATCTAGTTTGGACCATAAAATAAGGATAAACTTTGACGAATATGGGAGGTAAACCTCTAACTCCTTAGGTGGGTCTAAACTTTAGGTACAAAAATGAAAATATAGGGTGTTTAAGGATCAAATGATGGTGATGAGATAAATGAAGGATTAATGATATGGATGTTTGAACTCTTAAGAACTTTGGAGGAATACTAGAATTTTTGGACTTTTGGATTTGGTTTGGATTTGATTTCATTCGATTTGGATAATGGACTTATAAACCCCAAGATGTTGGATGTTATCTTGGAATAAAGTTTCCCACGAGGATGATAATTTAACTAAGTGTATGAGGAAGGATTCATCCACACACTTAGCCAAACAAGGTGATTTTGATTTTGATTTGAAGGATTTTACCAAAATTCTAGCATGAATTTATTTTCCAAGGTTCTAAAAGTTGTTTGCGAGATGGGATTTGATTGATATTTTGGAGATGAATGAAAGTGTTGATTTTGATCCTAGATGAACTTAAATAGATTTTTTCTTACAAGACCTAGGTATTAAAGAAAATTCTATACTTCTAAGGTGCTCAAATTTAAAGGACCAGACTTTGACTTAGATGAGTGGTTCAAATTGAGCATACATATCCGAATTGTTCAAAGGAATGAGTCTATAAAACCTTGTGAACTTATTTCTTATCTTGGTTTATCACTTGAGGTTGCCTTTCCTAATGTACTTCTTGATAAATTTTTGAGTGTGACACCTAAACTTGATGTTTTTGCATAAAGAATTTTTCTTTGGGATCTTGACCTTTTTGGAAATCATGACAACAAGCACATATGTGGGGTTCAATTATATTTTATCTTTGCTTAATGGATTCTTTTTACCACAACCACACTTTCTTGCTTAGCTTTTCAAACTAAATGTCTATGTCTCGTCTCCTTTTCATTCCACAAGGTCCATTATGTGAAAATAAAGGAATCAAAGGCACAATTTTCCTATTGTTGACTTTAGAGAGAGAAAATTGAGATATAGGTCCCAATATTTAGAAGCCTCTAAAGATAGAATCCTTAGGGACAAGTAGTAATATGGGGATTTCTCAAAGGTATTTGATCTTTCCAAAGGGTTTGAAATTTGATGAGCTTTTTGAATGTTTGATTCCAAGGTTTTAGATCCAAGCAAAGTATTTTGATTTTTGAAATAATGCACAACCCTAGGATATAAAAGGAAATGTTTGTTGAGTCTCCACTTAGATTTCTTTAGACACTAGACAAAGCGAACAATTAGAGATTTGGCAACACTGGCTCCCCCTTTCTCAACACTCACTTCTCGAGACCACCAAATCTCAAAATCCTTAAAATATGGAGATTAAAATGTTTTTTTTGTTTCTACTGTTGAATAGTATAGATGTGAAGTGGCTTCAAAATGACCATTCTTGCACCAAAAAATAGTAGGAATTTTTTCTTTTATATAGATTGGTTCTTAATCAAGGAACCCATTCAGGAGGTCACATGAGAGGCAAGATTAATTCCTATAAGGAGAATCACTTGCTTGTTCGTAGGAGCGCTTGTAATGTTGATATTTCCTCAAAATTTGAATTTATATATCGATTGGGAGTAGCTTGGCTTTAGCTCATTACCGGTTTGAGTCATTCCCTTGGGGTGAGTACTTTTTCTTAGCAAGGCAAGCTCTCTAAATATAGACAATAGCGAAGAAGTACATTTGTAGTTCGACTGCCTAGATTGCGTAAAGCACTAGGAGGGAGCACACACAATTCCTTTCCTTCACACTTGCATGATTGTTCAAATTTTTAGCTCCAAATTGAAATGTGTAGGTAACCTTTCAGACAATCAATGTCACTAAAATTCTTTTGATTCTCAAGATCACTGTGAAGCACGAGAGAAGTGCATACACATTTGACTGACATGAATTACAAAATTTATTACAAAACAATGAAAGCACAAGTTCATTTTAAGCCTTAAATAAATGATGAGTTCTTTTCAAGCACCAAAAACCAAGTGTGAAGTTGCTTGTTCAATTTTAGCCCAAAAATTAAAATCTAGTATGTTTCTAAGTTCAATTTTAACCAACTTGAAAATATCAAATCAATGGTTAATTTTAAACCCCAAAAAGAAGTGAGTTTTCCTAAAATAGAAAACAAAAGCAAGAATGAAAACCCTGGGCTATTACAATAAGCATTAAGAATTTTTTTTTTCAAGTTTAAGTTTAGTTCTCCAACTCCAATTTGCTTTCTTTTTCTCAATTCCAATGTCAACCTATCCCATAGTCGAAGTGGTGCACCTTTCATGTGAAAAGGATGTTGTTTCCCACCCCCTTGATAATCTTCAAATGATAATGGACAAAATATGATACAAAAATGAAATGCAAGATGAAATAAAAGTGCGTATAGTGCAAATACTAAGATTTTGGATGGATTGTGGAGTAGAAGGGGCTTCTATTTATAGATTGAAGGGTTGAAGAATGGAGAGATGGGAGAAATGTGGAATAAAGGAGAGTGAATGATATTGTGACACTTGTCACATAGCTAGTGGAGGAAGGTGGAGCACATTTTGGAGAATGTGCATAGTTAATGCAAGTGGTTGGATTTGAGAGGTGTAAGAGAGATTAATGCATGTGTAAGAGGCATTAAATGAATGTGGGTGAGATGTTTTGAAGGGAAATTATTTGGGGTAAGAAATTCAAATAAGTGGAGTAAATGAGGGAATATTCCTTAGAATATGCTTTTGAGAGGATAAATGAGGTATTTAGTTAATTAAAAGAATTGATTTCCATATGCAAGTGGGTGGGTTAGTCAAGGGTTTAGGTTTGACCCAGGTTGATTCAAAAGCTAGAGAAATAAGGGATCAGTAATAGAAGTTAATTAATTTAGGATTAATTAACTTAGATGAAATTAGTTGATTTATGACATTTAATTGAAATGTTTGGGTTTATTTAAATCAAATGAGAGGATGTTAGAACATTGAGATTTTAATAAAATATATTGATTTATTTAATTAAAAGAGATGACATTAGTTAGCAAAAAGTGAATTAATCAAATAAAATTAGTTACTTGATGAATAGTAGAAATCATGTTAATTTGAGAGAAATTAGATGCATTATGTTACTTGATTATTTACATGTCTACAGTATTTTCCAAGTCTTAACTTGGTGTTGAACCCCTCAGTAGTCATTAGTCAGACCCTAGGACAGTCCCTTAGTAGATCTCTTACCTTTATTCCACTCTTGGTTTGAGATATCTATGACATCCTTGAATGTTAGTTGGAGAAAAGTGATGTTCTATGTCCAAAACCATAGAGGCATACATTTTTCAACTAATCACAAGGTAGCTCTAGGACAAATCATGAAGGGAAATTTAGGATGAACTAAATAAACTATTTGGAGAAAAAGCTCTTAATGTAACATTTTCCCTAAAGCTTTGATTATTCTTCAAAATGGAAAATAAAATTACAATGTCAAATCACATAACTAATTTGAGGTCTCTCATTAGGCAATTAGCGAAATTCCAGACTCTGGTAGATGATGATGATGTTAGAGCTATATTGTTAAATATTTTTCCTTTAAAATATAGTAATGTTATTTTTACTCATAGTGAAATAACTTCTCAAAATTTAGAAGATATCATTTCAACTTTTTTAGCAAAAGAAAAGAAAACAAATGTTGAAGATACAAAAGGAAATTTTCAACAAGAGAAACAGTTAGAATTATGAAGCAATAATCAAAGGTTAGGTACAAACAAAGGGGAAATTTTATGTTTATAATGTAAGAAAAAGGGTCACATAGTATGGTCTTGTAGAATTTGAGCCAGTAACCTTCTTGAAAGAAAATCAAAGATCAATCAAATGAAGGTACAAATTAGTTTTTATTGAGGATGAGGATGAGGATATATTAGATGATGATGATGATGAGGTTCCACCAAATGATGTTTTTATTAAAATTAATAAGAATGGATAAGTACTTTTAGCCATCACATTGGAGGTTATTGGTATTGATGGAGGAAATTCCATCATCCCAAGTTAACTTCTCACTTTTAGTTGTTCTTTGCATGAGAAGTTTTTTTGCATTCTTCCTTGTTTTCTTTGTTGACGATGGATTTCAAGAATATATATTGTGAAGTTTGATTTTTGGAGACAAGTAAGGGATTTGGTGTTGAAATCAATATGTATTGTTTTCCAATGAGTTTAAGAGACTATGATTGATAATTATACCCTAATGAGGTTCATTAGATAACTTGATAGAGCCCTAAATTTGTAGAGCTCAATATGGATTGTTGTCGAATAATTTAGGAATCAATGATTCGGGAGTTTAGGAAAATAGTGGTCTAAGAAGTCAAGAATTCAGCTCAAAGTTACACCTTTATGAGGGTTACAAGGTAGCTTAATAGAGTTCCACTTGATTCAAGATTTTTTTCTTCAAAGGATGATCTTCTCAAGAATGTATATCTATTTTATAATCAAAAAATTTTGTTATTTAAGCCTTTAGGGCTATTAGCAAGGTGAATTAGAGATTTAATGGTAGATTTGTAGAAAAACATTATAAAGGGGGAATTTTAGCATATTACATTGTCTCATTAGTAAACAACCACATAATGGTTATGTAGAGATTATGTAGTTATGTAGTTACAATTATTGCTCAACTACATACCACCTTGTATAAATGCATCTTTAGTCCATTGAATAAGATATCAAGCATTTTCATACTTAGTTTATTTTCCTAGTGGGAATTTATATTTTTTATTATCTAGAAATTTCATTAAAATATATTTATTAATGTTTCTTGGGTTAGTTAAGTGAGAATTAATGTAAGTGTGAGGTATCAACAAATTCCATTGGATTTATACTTTTATATTTTTGGACACTTTTGGTGGAATCTCCCTAGCAGTTGTATTTTCCACCTCCTTTCCTCTTAGTTAATCTATACCTACTCAACTCAACTAGATTGTATTAGCATCTTGAAAATTCATGTTGTTATTTACTAATTCTATTTTTTTTCTTAAGCATTTATATTACTCTCTTAGAAACTAAATTTGTAATGTTATCTTCATTTTTTTTAGACTACAGGAATCGGGTAGCATGACCCCCTATAAACTGCAGTGCACCTGGTAAACTTGTTAACGTGATCGGTGGTGCTGGCACGGCACGCCCTCCAGTACCATGGGGGTGGGGGAGACTAGACCTCTTGACCAACCTCCTGCAACAAGAAAGGTTTAGCCAACCGATCTAGGGTCCTCACCCCATGCTATCTTCATTTTATTAGTTACATGTAATATTTTTAATAGATTTTATTTCTCACAATATATCTTAGGCTATGATATGTTTTCATATTCCTCTTTGTTAAGCTCAACCTAATTATACTAGCTATGGTCATTACAATGTTCCACCATATTGAATTTATGTTTTAAAATCCAATCTACATTGGGAAGGGTTTTCAACTTCAAATCCCAAAGAACAATTTTCTCTTTAGACTTATTAGAAGCATGGATATAAGAAAATCCAATTATTTGTAAATTAACAAGGGTAATAGCACAACTACAAAGTTATGTGAGGGATATTCCCATTTTTTAATAACACATTGGGAAATCCATGAAGCCAATCCTACCACAACTCATCATCTACACTCTTTATGAGAAGTATGTGAAAAGAGAGAATATTCCATATACTATTAAGACAAGCATCTAAATGAATATCACTCAATTTGAAATCTTGAAGAAATAAGATCTATTGCTTTAATATACTAATATATTCTTTGATTTTGCATGTCCTATGTGGTAGATATAAACCCATACATTCTACGAGAATATATTACAATTCACAATGATGATGGTATTTCATCCTTTGAAGGAAACACCCCAAATAATTTTAAAATGAGACAAATTGACCATTATTACTTTGTTCCTTTATAGAAATAGATTGACATACGGATCATTATCTTCAATTAGGAGTTGGAGAGATAGAAGAACATGTGGAAGATAATATTGAAGAAGGGGATAGGGAGTGGTCACAAACACAAGATGAATTAAAAGAGTAGAAGGTGAAGCTATAAGGAAATTCCCTTTTATTGACCATCGTCTAAGTAGACATAATAGAATCCTTATAAGGAGTAGATGTTGTTGTAGGAACATGCTTAGTTTGAGGAGATGGGGTGAGAGATGAGGTGGTAGTTGTATGGTGAAGACAAGTCAATATGATTTTTTAATGAAGAGTATTTTTAGGAAGGGTTTGAGAAAAATTTGTTAGAAATGAAGTGTGAGTGAGGTTTTGGGTTACTTTAATTTTATTGATTGGATAGCCAAGTTAAGTTATTCTCTTTGCAAAAACAAAGTATGCATAAGGTTTCTTCAGATAAACTATTGGTTGTACCATTTCAAATCTAGGGCACATTAATTTAATATCCATTGGGCTAGAATAATCAATTTAAGTGATCCTCTTTGAAAAAAAAAAAATGCATCAGGTTTGTTTTGATAAACTATTGGTTGCACCATTTCAAATCTAGGGCCCTTACATTTGAACAAGAATATTGAAGGGGATATGGAGTAGTCACTGTGATCTCTACAATGTTCTCCTTAATTATAAGATTCAAAACTAACTAATGATGCAATAAAATGGAATAACATAAAGAGTACAACTCAAGATTATCCTAAGGAAATAAATTGCAAAGAAGTAAGATAACAAATAGATAAATGATTATACCTCCTTTGTGTTTCTTCTTCCTTGGTTGGCCCTTGATCTTTGGATTTTTTCTGTGCTCTTTGGATGACAAGTTAAATCAAATATGCAAGGTGATATGCAAGATGAATGAGGACATAGTAATGGTGAATTCAAATTCTATGGTGCAGGCAAGAGAAGCTTAAATGGAAAATCTGCAAGAGTTTTGGTAGCAAAAGAATAATTGTCCAAATGAGAGAAAGAAGGGGGTATTTATAGAATAATTTGAATTCTCTAGAGAATTCAACGGTTGATATTAAGCCAACAAAGCCAAGATGGAGGGCTATGGTGAGTTGAGGACTCGCAAGCCCTCACATCTTGACATGTGGAATGTGAGATGGCTTAGGATGAGATGATGTGTGAGTGAGGTGGAAGAGAGGTACATAGTGTGGAGGAAGGACAAGTACCTTGTAGGTACCTTGGGGGATGAGAATATTTCCTCAAAAAGGAACTTCTTGTCCCCAAATGAGAGTGAAAAAGACACTTGAGGAATTTTAGAATTCCTCAAAAATCTCCATGGGGAATGGGAAGGTAGTTGGAGAAATAAACGTGAATTAAAAATTCACATGCTTGAGAGAGTCTAATAGATAAGAGATGGTTTCCTAAAAGATGGGGATTTTTCACATGTGAGTGATGTGACAAGTCTAAAGTTCTTGAAGTCCTTGGCACATGTAAAATGACAAGTCAAGTTTTCTAGAACTTGCATGGGGATAGGGTAAATCTTGGAAGGATAAAATGTGAATTAAAAATTCACATGGGGAAGAGAGGAGCCTATGATGAATAAATGTGAATTGAAAATTCGCATGGGAAAGGGAGTCAAGGCCAAAAAAGGCAAGTGGAAAGGTATGTTAAATGTGGCTAATGACTTTGATTAAGGTTGTGAAAACATAAGATTATGATAATTAATGAGAGATTAGAAGCAAGTGGGAGATTATGGAGGATGTGACACTAATCTTGATTAAGTGGTGCACATCCTAATCATGAATTAATTAATTTAATCCAGATTAAAAGAAGATTATGGAGAATCTGACAAGGAGAGAGAAAATGAGGAATTAAAAATTTATTTTCAATCAAAAGGTTAAGTGACTAAATTATATAAATTATTTTATTTATTTAATTTAGAGAAGAAAAGGTGTAAGGTAAAGTATTTAATTATTCAATTACATACTTTAGGAACCTTAGAAAATGAAATGATTAAATAAATTATTTAATCATTATTAACGAAATAGACTAATAGAGTAGACGATTTTTACCATGTGGAAGTGGTCAAATTTAGATGTCTACATTTTACCCCTCTTCGAAGTATTGTTAGAATAACAGTGTGTGGATGCTAAAATCTTACACATGGATTGTATGTATTTAGCCATCCTCATAGAATAACATATAACATTCCTTCAAACAATTGATAAAACCAACTCAAGCATGCAAAGAAGAAATGAAATACAACTTATTCTATGGTGGATTGGTGCTCTTTGAGTATGTGAAAGAGCCCTTTCCCAATCCTTGATAAGCTTAGTGAGATAGACAATGAGATGCTTGAACTCAAGTTGCCTATAGTGTAGATGCTTTCAAATGTGGCTGTTGAAATGAGAGAAAATGGCTTGTATTTATAGGAGAAGTTGATAGAAAAGAGGCCAAAATTAGGCAATGTGGGACTAAATCCCATCCAATAGGATAGAGACACTTGTAATAATGGGATTGGTCAAAGCTTGTGCAAGTTTTGGCCAATGTGCCCATTCAAATTTGAAAAATGTCAATAAATGCATGTTGTTGAGGGTTTTGGGGGGAATAATATTTGTCCAAAAAAGTCAAAGATGAGAGTTATTGAGGGAAAATAAGTCTTTTTAATAAATCAAATAAATTGATTTATTGGTGCAAGTGGGTGGGTTAGTTAGGAGTTTGGATTTGACTCTAGTTGAGTCAAAAGCTAGAGAATGATAATTATGATTAGAAGTTAATTAATTTAGATTAATTAACTTAGGGAGTTTTAGGGATTTGATATTTGATTAAATCAATTTGATTTATTAAATCAAATGAGAAGAACATAAGGATTAAATAATTTGATTTATTTAATGAACCTTAGGAAATTAATCAATAAATTGCTTTAATTGATTAATAGAAGAAATGAATGTTAATTTGTATGATGCATGATTGTTATTTTTGCATGTTTACACAATGTTTCGAAGAAAAGAAAATGCAGATAACTCGATAGAGGAAGTAACCAGAAAATGATTTCCTAGCATGGGGAGAGAGACTTGAGCTGCCCCAAATAGTAGGGAATGGATGAAGATGCCCCAATCCTGCAAATGAATGACTATGACAGGGAAAATAGATGAATGGGAAGGGTATGCCCCCTCGAGAGGGCGACAGGGGAAAAGAGAGGGGTCTTGGGTGACCTCTCGATAGGAAGAAATAGAGGGTATGGTTGGAAAGAGCACAAAAAATTAGGCAAGTTTTCTTTTTGAACAAATTCAATCGGACAAATGGTTGGCAAATGGCAGCCTCGGGAAGGAAAGGGATTAGTTGGAGGAAAAAAGGTAAATAAGAGGTAAAAAAATACCCCTTAAAAAAAGGAGGGAAAAGAAAGGGGTCCCAAAAAACTCTCGATAGGAAGAAACAAAGGGTATGGTTGGAAAGATCATGAAAAAATAGGCAAGTTTTCTTTTTGAACAAAGTCAAATGGACAAACGGTTTGCAAATGGTGGCCCCAAGAAGAAAAAAATGTGTCGGAGGCCTGCAGAGGGGCAAATTTGCCCCACTGTAGAAGGGTAGATCCACCCCGATAGACGGCGTATCCACCCCATGGCCAAGCGGGTCTACCTCGGCACAGGGGGAATCCACCCCGGCATAGTGCGAATCCTCCTCGAGGCAAGGCGGGTTTGCCTCGATGTTGGGCGGGTCCGCCCCAACCGAGGGCGGGTCTGCCCCGGTGTAGGGCGGGTCCACCCCACCACGAGGCGGGGCCGCTGGGCATCCAAGGGTGGATCTGCCCCAAAGCTGAGGGTGGATCCACCCCACCATGGGGTGGGTCTGCCTCGCAGCCGAGGGGGGGTCCGCCCCTCAATCGAGGGCAGATCCGCCCCGCGACCGAGGGCGGATCTGCCTCAGCGTAGGGTGGGAGATTGATGAAGGAGGAAGGGATAGGGGAAATGGTGAGAGATGAGATTATGAAAGGGGATATGAAGATGATGATGTAAAAGGATGGAGAAGAGAGGATTATAAGCGATGGGAGATGATGAGAAGAACACATGGATTCCAAGATAAATATGATCTTGCCCTAGTCAAGCTACAAGCCATGTTGGGTGGATGGTTGATGGACTGTTGTGGATGAGGGAATGATATATCCCAGAACAACACAAGGATAGGGAATTATACATCCTGATGATGATGAAAGTGTTGTTGACGAGTGAAGGATACATCCTGATGAGAGGGTTTTTGATGAGGGAAGGATACATCCTAAAACAACACCAAAGGATAGGGAAGGATACATCCCGATGTTGATGATGATGGTGATGATTGGATCAAGGCTTGTAGAAAGGATGGGAACATGACCAAAGATGTGATTAGATGATTTGAATGGATGAGGATGGGGGAGACATGCAAGATGATAGATTGGAAAATGAAATGCAATCCTAATGCAATTTTCCATTTTTGCTATAGCATAAGACACCAGATACCATGGTATGTGGAACCAAGGAAGATTAGTGTCTAATGCATACACAGACACAACAAACAAGAAGGCTATCCCAACACCCCAAAGTCACAAAGACCCTGGTCGGGCCAAGTATTGGGATGACCACAAGCACAAAAGGATGCCCCAGCATAACACTCCGTGGGGCAACCAAGAGGACAAAAATAGATAAAAGATTGAGATACACTCCTATGTTTACTAGTCAAAGCACACCATGATATGATGGATCAAGGTGACCATGACAAGTGATGATAGGGAGCTCAAATGATAAACAAAAGCCAAAAGCGTTAAAAGATCAAAATCAATTTCAAATGTCCTTTTCCATAGGATCAAGAGGATGGATGG